>WSYH01001027.1:0-145547 GCA_036426205.1 Ascaphus truei | reverse complement strand
ATAATGACTGCATAGGTGGCCCTTGTCATTGTCATAGGATGTCTTTGATTTCTCTGTTAATGAAGATAAACCTGCAGAAAGTGTCTTCACAGAAATCCCTGTAGCAATGACCCTACAATGTTATTTAAAATTACATTCTTCAGGCTTGTTATGGAAAATGTTTTTACAAGGGGTAACACCTTCATATGTAAGGATTCACATTGAAACTGGACAGACTCTTAATGCATGCTTTATTTAAACAATGCCACATTTACTAAATGCAGTACAGGTACTGTAGAATTTACAAAAAGTCATGATCAGAGTAGAGACTGCAATACTTTCTTTCCTTTTACATGGTAGGTTACTCTATTACAGTGTTTCAGGAGCTAAAAGATCTGCTGAAGAAGAATGCCACTGTGGAGTCCTTTATAGAATGGCTGGATAATGTTGTAGAACAAAGAGTTATCAAGGTAACTGTTTTCTGATAGTCACCTACAGTACACTGAGCAATATATATTTTCATTATTGGCTTCAATCGCTATGACACCAGTGATGTTTGTATGAGTGGGACTGTGACCCAATGAGTGAGACATTTCACATGAGTAACACTCCATAGGAAGTGTACTTATTCTATATCTTGTTATCATTTTTTTACATTAAGCATGAGGCATAGCTCAAATGCTCATTTGTTTTTTGTTATTAACAAATAAATGAATTATTTCATAAACCATAAACCGGGGGGGGGAGGGGGTGGGGGGGCATACTGGCTTTATTTGGCAGTTTAGTGCCAGTTTATTAATTACTTCTTGTATTTTTAGGCAAGCAAGCAAAATGGAAAGTCCCTGAAGAAGCGGGCTCAGGACTTTCTGCTGAAGTGGAGCTTTTTCGGTGCCCGAGTCATGCACAATCTAACGCTAAATAACGCATCCAGCTTTGGTATTGGAATATAATTATAATATTAGACATTACTAATGTAATTGTATGTCGCTGATATTGTATAGTCTGATAATGTATGGTGCCAAAGACACAGACAAAAATAGTGACTTTCCCAAGATCACTAGGAGCTGCTTCTACAATTGTAAACAGGATCTTTACGCTTTAGACCAGTTTCTTTCCCATGAAATGTAGAGATACTAATGCAACCTGTGGAACCGCACTTCCTCTTGTAAGTCAGATAAGAAAAGGAACAGTATCTACAGTACAATGTATTATGATGATTTAAAATAAGGCACTGAAGAGTGCTGAAACAATGCCGTTTATAATAATACAATTATTTTTCTTTTGTCTATTTGGCATACTAATACGAGATTATTTATAGTTGTGACATTTCATTGCTAAATTAAATAATGTTTATGCATGTTCATAAAACATGGTTATACTTTAATTTAAATGTTTTTAAAACTAGAGAAATAGTATTAGACTGCACACTAGTGCTCTACTGAGTGAGATCATTACCTCTGTGTAATTGGTTTGTTTGTCATTATTACTATTACCTGCATCATTGCTCCTGTTTGTAGATTAATTGTCCATGGGATTAATTTAGTTGAAAAACATGCAAATTTGTCTTTCTTTAAAATCCATATCTCCTTTCATTCACTTTATAAAGATTTTTTGTTAGCTATTATCTACACACTCTATTTAAATGTAAATATAACCAGAGCAGTCGGGCTCATTCTGAGTGGAGCCTTATCTCCTTCACTGTGGGCTTTAAGTTAGTGTAATGAATGTCTTACTTTCATCAGTAATTTCTTTGATCTAATTAGTGTACCATTGGGCAGTAAACATATTGAGCTAGTTGGGTCAGTAACAAAAGATTAGGCTATAATCTCAGAAACTATCCCTTGTTAGTCTTGGTAGGTCATTTAAAGTCCAGCAATTATTTATTTGTTTTTACCTGCTTCTTGTAGTGTTGAGAGATGGTCATGGAGATATCATCATCTCTCTCTCCTCTCTCTCCTCTCTCTCTTCTCTCTCTACTCTCTCTTCTCTCTCTTCCTCTCCTTGTCTTCACTCCTCCTCCTCTTCTCTCTTCTCTCTCTTCACTCTCTCCTCTCTCTCTTTTTCCTCTTTCTTCTCTCTCTTTTGAAAATAAAAAAATGTAGACATTTCCACCCCTGAAATGTTTAATTTTTACACTATTTACCAAATTCAATACAACTTATATCAATACAATTGTCTGGGGAAAAAAATGCCTGGGGTATATTGAATTGTAATATATACCTGGCATATATGCGATAATGAAAGACTTTAATTATTAACCCCTTGGTAATCATAGTGGCCATGTGTAAAGCTATTGTACAGATTTAGCCAACGTTATTGCACCAGCTGCAACAGGACATACACAATACATTAGCGAGAGAAGCAGTCATTATTTTTTATTAGCCATGAGCGAGAAGGGGCGGGGCTAACACACTATTTTACCCATGGGATTGTGCCAAGCGCTGCAATAATGCGTCCTAACTATCTACCTGTTTTATGCCATAGCGGCTAATAAGGCATTGCAATGCAATGTTGTACTAACTGTTATGGCATACATCACCCAACCTCACTTCTGCCACCCCAGTACAACACACCTAACAACCCCCCATCTATAGCAATGAGCTTCAGACCTAGTAGCTAAAATGACTATAAGTCATTGTACAATCATAAAAAAAAAACACAACAATAAAAATATTCTTAAAATATACATTTCAATATACATCAAGTGGTCATTAATACCTTACGTGCCAGTGAGGCTATCCAGGCCATTTCAAGAAGACCCTAGGTGAGTTCAAAAAAGATGCTGAACCCAAAGCTGACAAAATTAGGACGCCAGAGTTCGCTGATGCACATTTCGCATGATATATATGTAGTGGGGTTCCCTTTACCTGCCCAGAGGAGGGGGAGCTGGCTCTCTGGTGCCCCGGCTCATCCTCAAGGCCTCCGCCGGATCGGGGGATAGTTGTGACGGTCATCTTGGAATAGCTCCGCAAGTAACCAAGTAAACTGCAACTACCAGAGGCCTCTGGGTGGGGGTAGGTCACATGGGCCATCCCAGCCAATTACGAGCGAGCGGCCATTTTGTGGATACAGATCTCCGCAGGACTAGGAGCCAGTGTGGTCAGTCGTCATGAAGCCAGCGGAGAGGTCGGACATGTCCAGAGAGCAAGTAAGCCCCTGGACTAGGCCAAAACCTTGCCCCTAGGCAACAGTTAGGCCCCGATCCTGTTTTAGTGCAGTATTGTAGGGAAGGCCCTAGACAGGGACTCTTCCCCCTTAGAGATCCACAACCCACACCACCGCGCCGTCGGACGGACGTCCATGCGGCAACCTGCGGCCTTTGGACGAGGCCAAACGGGACCACCACCTGTAAGGCGAGGGGAATTTTGCAGACCCCTCTAACTGCGGATCCCCCTAATTCCCTGGTCGTAGCCAGGTAGGTACCCACTGTGCACCACCACACCTCAGTGAGGGTAGCGCTACCTTCATACACTTTGGGGTGGGAATTGTTCTGCAAACACAAGGGTTCTAGGAACCCAGGGCACCCACAGTACTTTGGGGAACACACAGGGGTACTTTGTTACTGTGTTATTGTGTTATTGTATTGTGTTTACTGTATTATTTGCCACACTGTTGGACCACAGTAAAGACGAGTTATATAATAACTGGTGTGATATTGTTTATTGCTGAGTATATTGTTTCCTATGCGGAGTAATCCCCCTGGGATCCTCATAGATGGAGGCGCTGCACCACGAGATATCTCACCCCAGGCTCCCCAGAAGCAGAGGCTTTGGCCTCCTGAGACCTCACAGGTAACTTTAGCACGCGTAATCGCCCGCAGTTTCCCTTAGGCATAGGGAAAGGGGGTTACATTTAGAGGCACTGCTGAGATTCAGACCTGGAGTGCCCGAGAAAAGTAGAACCAAATTATAGGGAATCGTGTTCATACTGTCCAGAGAGGAGATCCGTCGGTGGGCTGTGGAGCTCCAAGAGTCTCCCTTGCACGTGGTCGCCATTGGGAATGTCCCGGCTATCATTCCCCCACACCAAGTCTGTCCCTCCCTGAGGCGGTTTCCTTGGTTAGCCACGGCCCAATCCCTAGGCCAAAAATGGGATTCTACGTACAGATGGAGCATAGTTCTAGTTACCGCTGGCGATTAATTAAGCAAAGATGATGGCCTCCCGGGCCCTGAATTTTCCTTGAGCCCTGCCCAGTGGTTGCTCGCTTATATATGCCGACCTCCCTATAAAGATGGCGGATTTTAGTCCCGGACAGGCCCCTGAGGTGCCTTTGGGGGCTGAACTCTTCTACGCCTCTGATAGCCCCAGTAAGAACGTCGCTAGTCCAGGGTCAGCTCACAGCAACCGGTCTGGCTGCAACAGTCACCGCTCATCTAGCGTCTCGGTGTACGAAGAAGTAGTACAGCAACTGGCTGACAAACTTGCACAGTCATCACAAGCCCACCACTATCGCAAGCTAAAAGCTTTTTCTGGAGTGCGGCCTACGCCGTAGGGAGTGGAGGGACCATGTGGTGAAAGTGCTGCCAGAATGGTCCTGCTCTGACACAGTCAAGAGCCAGCAGACCGTGGAGTGCCTGCGGCCCCCGGCCGCCAATATAGAGCAATTGTACAGTGAGTGTCATGCGGAAACCAATGCCCAAGCCCTGATTCTGGCCTTAACAAAAGCTTGCGGCACGAAGGACGATGCCATCACTTTAATGGCCCAGTTCCACACTCTCAAACAAGATGAGGGGGAAGAATTATCGGCATTCCTCCGGTGGCTTCAATTGGTCCTATGGACCCTGATCTCCAAGAAGATCATCCGAGTGTCCGATCTAGACCAGTGGTGTGCAAATTGGGGGGCGCTAGATTTTCTGGGGGGCGCAGGTGTTACAGAGGCCCCCCCGCTTCCCCGAAGGCATTTAAAATAAATGCCGGGGATCGCGTGAGGCCTCTGTAACTGGTTTACTTACCTTCGTTCCAATGACGCGTCTCCATGGCAACCGGCATCAAATGAGTCAGCGGGGTCATGTGACGTCACGTTGCTATGGCAACATGATGTCACACGACCCCGCGACGTCGTTTGATGCCAGGGCCGTGCAGGGGGAGGGGGCATGAGACAGAGGGGAGAGGCGACAGGGGGGCGGCATGAAAATAAGTTTGCGCACCCCTGATCTAGACGATATCCGAACCAAATCATTTCTGTAGGGAGCGTTGCCTACACACATTATCGCCGCCAGGATCAGCTGCACCATTTCTACTGAGAATTCTAACTTTGAAGACCTAAAGGATCAAGTGCAAGATCAAGAGGATATCCTGCGATTCCATACTCCCAAGACGTCTCGGGAACCCTCCAAAGGAGAGAGTAAAGTGGCTCCATCCAGGAAGCCTAGTCTGAAGGAGAATCTTGAGGAGAGTACCCCAGGACCCTCTACGCCAGATGCCCCAGTTGCCTCGGAGCTCTGCCCCCAACCCCAGCTCAGGTGCGACCCGAAGTATCCACTGTTATACCTTCAACAGAGAAGGTCACTTTGCCAGGGACTGTCCAAAGTCAGCCACCCCTACCCCCGAAGCCATGTTTTCACCATTCATCCGGCAGAGCAGCAATCCACCTCCTCGGACAGTAGTCCCGTGGATAGACCCGAAAAGGAGCGCAAATAAGATGCCTATAACCGAGTAGGACCTGCACCCTCAGCACTTTGGGGGAACTCACAGGGGTACTGTGGTACTGTTTTATTGTGTTATTGTACTGTGTGTATTGTATTATTTGCCCTACTGTGGGACCACAGTAAAGACGAGTTATTTAATATCTGGTGTGATATTGTTTATTGCTGAGTATATTGCTTCCTATGCGAAGTAATCCCGCTTATGCTGGGAATCTCATAGGTGGAGGCGCTGGCCCGCAAGACATGTCACCCCCAGGCTCCCCAGAAGTGGAGGCTTTGGCCTCCTGTGAGCCTCAAGTAACAGCAGCACATGTAATCGCCCACGGTTTCCCTTAGGCATAGGGAAAGGGGGTTACATATATTTCAGACGCTTCTTCATAGGCCACGAAGGAACTACGGGCCCTGTAGCATCTCTCTCAGCTCGGTCATTTTCCCCATCTTCCCTCCCTCTCCTGATTCAATGTCTTCGTTGACAACTGATTAACAGCTTTAAATCCTGTAGATAGCTACTGTAGCTGGTTTCAATAAGGGCTTAAGGAATAATCCGTTACAATTTGATCTTTTAGGTGTGGAGATCTAATCACTAATTACATACAATAGTGAGGGGGGTGTTCATCTCTATTTCTTAAGAGACATGTATTACAGAGTACCTACTTTATATGACTGCAGCTGCAAATAAAGACACAGGAACATTTATTTGACTTTTAAAATATATCTTATTCATTTTCCATTGTATATAACTAAACGTTAAGTATTATTATTGAATTGCTTAAAGGATGCAATATATAGGCATTGTTCTCCTTATTTCTTTATATGACCGGATACAGGGGGTTATGCACTAAGCAGTGATAAGTCTTTTAAGTGAGATAAATGCCTTTATAGCGTGATACTGCCTTCTGTGAGATTCACAAAGCAGTGATAAGTGCTTTTAAGTAGCCATTAAAGCAGGTTACTGCACTGTTATCACTGCTTTGTGAATCTCACAGAAGGCAGTATCACGCTATAAAGGCAGTTATCTCACTTAAAAGCACTTATCACTGCTTTGTGCATAGCACCCAGAAAACCCACTTATCACTGCTTAGTGCATAACCCCCACAGAGTGCAATCACGAGGGACTTTCTTTCTTCTTCATTTTGTTATTTTGCTTTCCCTAATGCACCTATCCATTTAAATGAGCTATGGCCGAGCAGAATTTCTCCATTTAAAATACTGAACCAAAAATTGAAAATAGTTAAACAAAAAGAGATGTTTTCACATATTCACAGACTATATGTATTCATTTGTATTATTTTGTGTGTGTTTCATTTGTAAATCATTTTGTCAGTTATCATAGTAGGTGTATTAGATGGTGCAGTTCACACACTCTTATTCTCACTCACTCACTGACTCACTCACTCACACACATGCAATTTATCCACAAAAGTAAATGGTTACATTTTTCTGGCAGTGCATTGTGGGATTTTCCAGGCCTTTATAAAACACTTTCACAGAGGAGGTGACTCCTTCACAAATATTTAGCCTTATTCACAATTCTTTAGGCAGCCTTACAAGTCGACAGTTTTTTTAATTCCTTAAGAAGTTTCTATGGTTTTCCCCCCCAACTTTTTCAGGTATGTTCAACTATTTTGAATGTCTTTACGGTTAAGTGAACCTGCCGACATTTTTTGTGTGATAACTGAACAATTCAAAAATGCTCTTAATGCTTATGTTTGAGAATACATTTGCACTTGCAAAGAGACATTCATACATTGTTGGGGGCTGCTTCTTCCCCCTTTAGTGATTAGGGTGAAGAGGGCTTTGCCTACAATACAGAGTTTATTAAATAGGGTCCTATGTCTCGCTTCTGTCCACTTGCAGGATCATTCCATTTGATTCGCATGTTGCTTGATGAATATATACTCCTTGCAATGGAGACACAATTCAACAACGACAAAGAACAAGAGCTTCAGAATTTATTGGATAAATACATGAAGAATGCAGGTAAACTCTTCAGAGCGTCACTAATAATTATTCAACCGTACATAAACATTCAGGTACAGCGTGTTGACAAGTCTCTTTAAACTAAGAAATAAAAGTATACTTAACCTGCAGAAATATTTCAATCTGCATCCATCTATCTCAAGAATATGAACAAGCCATGTTCTTAGTAAAGTTAATAACATTAACTACAAGTTATCCTGCCACGGGTGCACATCGAGGCACACAATCAATGGTGCAGGACACAGATGAAGCAGATGGCACGGTCATGTACTTGTAATAAAAATAAAATAGGTGATTTGTGAAGCAGGATAAACGTTTTGATGCCGGTATGTCAAGCCATTTTCTAGACATTCTTTACTTCGATGACAGTTTCCATGTGATAGTGTAATGACAAATATATATTATGTGGTTGTTTTTTTTTTTCTTTTTCATTTTTCACAAATACAAATACATTGAGATATTTTTCACTGACTGAATGCATAGTGCTTCTTGATCTTCTGAGGTAAAATACTGGTGTACTGTAGCTGCTGGAATACAGAGGTGAAGTGAAAAAGAAAAGGGAAGCGCAAACAAATGAAATAAGCCGGTGCAATAGACAAAGTGCAAAGTGAAGGTCTCTTTGGCAAGAGAATAGATCAGTAGAAAAGCACAAAAATCAAAAGGTATTCTCAGTGCAAACAGTTTTTGTTAAACAGAGGCAGCACGCCTATGAATCCTCTCTGGTGTCCATCTGTATATCCAGCTTTATAACAGGAATCCACCTCAGAGGAAAGATCAGGCGAAACGTTGGTGCAGATAGTATAGGCAAATGTATTTATAAGGACATAAAAGGCACAAACAAATGCGCACTCACAGTGTAACAAATACAAATTTGCATTAAGTTATAGGTTTATATTCTCTTCAGAGTGTCAAAATCTCACTGCCCTCCGAGCCACCAACATCACTCACGACAGCATGTGATGTCACATCCAGCAGGACACAGCTCTGATTCTGGGACATAAGTGTAGTGGTGTCAGCATAGGGCAGCAAGAAACAAGGTCTGGAGTCCAGATGCTGCACAGGTCGGGCGGCGGTGAGATTTTAGCACTCTGAAGATAGTATAAACCTCCAACCGGTCAGGTTTTCAGGATATTCCTGCTTCAGCACAGGTGGCTCAATCAGTCCCTACTTCAGCACAGGTGACTCAATCAGAGGCTCAGTGTTTGACTGAACCTCTGATTGAGCCACCTGTGCTGAAGCTGAGATATCCTGAAAACCTGGCCTTTTGGGGGGAGGGGGGGCGTGAGGACTGGAATTGAGCACCCTGCCATAGTGCATGGTGTTGTGTGTCCCACTGCAATCTGCTGGCGGGAGCATTAATGTCTGCAACATCTGTAGGTCGATGCTCATTTCCAGCCTAAGGTTTTTCAGTTCTGTGCAGTACAGGACTATGGGAACCTACAGACACCTCATATAGAGTATGTTATTGTGTAAACTCAATGCCTGCAGCAGCCTAGATCCCTCAGGCTGAGGCCCCGCTGCGGTCGGCGGTGCGCGCGGCCGGGCCACCAGCCCCTTACCTCAATTGTGCTGGTCCCCGCTGCCTCCTTCCGACAGGGCTGACTGCGTGCTGTGACGCATCAGCCTGCTGGAGCTGCAAGCTTCTGGTGATAGAAGCGCTGACGCGTCACATGGTACGCGAGGCAGCCAATGAGGAGGGAAAGAGGGGAGCTACGGGAGGGAGGTGGCTTGGTATGCATATATTGTGTGTGTGTAACCATGATCTGTGGTCTGCAGCTGACTTTTTTCTGCGCGGGGGGGGCGAGACCAAAACGGGTCGCGTGGGCGCGGCCATGATGTGGGGGGGGCGAGGCGATTACACAGGCACACAAGGAGGCAGCGGGGAAGGAGGAAGCGGGGACCAGCACACTTGGGGTAAGGGGCTGGTGGCCTGCGCGCGCCCGCCAACCGCAGAGGGGCCTCAGCCTTAGAACCACATGTGAGATGTCACACTTTATCTTTCCATTACACCCAATTCTATACTATAAGACCAAATAAACAGTCTAACACTAACTCTTTGTAACGTGTCCTACTTCCTTTATTTATGGGGCAAAATCCCTCACTTTATAGTTTTTCTACTTTCTCTCTTAAGCAAAAATATTAACCCAATGCAAGTCAAACATGTAAATGAGCTGATCGAGGGTTATATGATGATTGATGAACATCGCACTTCAGTTTTGAGGTACTGAATTGAAAGAAAAAAAAGGATTGGTAATTGTGCTACTATCCAATGTAGAGGTCTTTTGGCCCCCAAAACAAATCCTCATAATTTGATAAATACATTTACGATAATGAATCGACATTTTGGTTAGGTCAAGGAAAACAAATACTGTATTAGTATTTGCTTCATTAAGCACAATTTTGACATCTTTCCAGATGCAAGTAAAGCAACGTTTACAGCGTCACCGAGCTCTTGCTTTCTAGCAAGCCGCGGCAAAGCTGGCAGTCTTCCAAATGACCTTGCCGTTAAAAATGAATGTCTTCAAGAGCAAACCTACACAACTCTGTCGTCTGACCAACATGCAGGTCTTGTTCGTGGCTTGCACTCCTTCTCTAATGGTGACAATGAGACTATTCAACTTCCAGGTAAAACATGAGGAGGAACATTATCGTTAAATCTAATTTAAATATAGTACTTTTATAAGGAATAACCAGAATCCATATGAATCTGAACAATTGCAACTTTCCAAACATCTTTTTTGAAAAACAAATACAAAAACCCAGCCCTACTTCCTATACTGGCTTAAAAAAAATATTAATTGAATTATAGATTTTTTATCCTGAGGGGTAATTCTATATGCACTGAAGAGGCACAGCCACTTAGATGTGCCTGTAAAATGTAAGATCCTTCATTCACAAAGGAGTCATTTGGCAGCTTCTTTTGATTAAAAAGGATTAAACTCGTTAACCACGTCAGGGTGAATTCCATTTTAGTGGGTAGCTACAGTAAAATGTCATATTTTGCATAGTCTTGTGGACTAAACAACTTGCAAAGCCTGCTAAAATGTAGTTTATCTTGATGTAGCTAGCAGGCTTAAGTCATTTTGGTAAAAATATGCAGCCAAATGACTTCTTTGTTAATAAAGACAGGTTAAAAAATGTATAATTTGACTAATAAATTGCAAGCCAATTAGTGCAGGTTTTTGGATTTGTTTTACATAAATGGCCAATTCTATTTCCCTAGCAACACTCGTAAGGCATTAAAAAAGACATAATTTTATTAATACATTTTCTTATTTATACGTTTGAGCTCATCACATTCTGTTTTGAAAGACACTTTTGTCCTGGGATATGTCATATGAAATGGACATTTAGCAAACGCATCAAATGTATTCTTTGAGCTTCGTGTGAGAGTGCAGGCAATATGTAGGATGTTCATAAAAATAGTTATAGGATATACTGTACTATTATATAGTATTCATGTAATAATGGGACAGAGAATAAAAAGTGCAATTCATAGCATGTAAGTGTAATAACTTGTTATGTGATATTTATATTTTGTAGATCAGATGGAGGTTTCACAAAGCACAGGTCATCTAATGACTCCACCTATGTCACCAGCAATGTTGAACCGTGGAAGTGTAATTAACCAGGGACCAATGACTTTGAGGCCTCCCAGTGTAGGCCCCGTGCTATCCACTAACACCCAAGTTTCCTCTTTTTCGGAGCCTCTATACCAGAACCTTCCACAAGCAAATCAGAACTATTTTGGAACTGGTTCAAACTATCAGGCCATGTTCCGGGCTCATACTCAACCTTCTCCTGGAGCCGTTCAACACAGGGTGGATAATAACCGGTACACGCCCTTAAATGAACAACATCTTCCCAGAGACTATTTCACCAGCAGCTGTGCAGTGTCTCCATACAATGCCCGTCCTTCTTCAAATTATGGATCCTCATCAAATGCACAAGAAATACACAGCATGCAATTCCTTAACAATGGGGGATTCAATTTTTTGAGTGGTTCGGTGTCTGGAAGCTGTCAGGGAGGAACTTTTTCTTCAAATACTTCCAATGGTATTTTTCTTATTCTTTATTAAGTGTCTTGTTTTTTGTGATTTTTTTACATATCAGTAATGTATGTATGTATATCTTTATTTATATAGCGGCATCCATGTACATAGCACTTCACAGCCGTAATACATGTGACATACTGTATTAGTATAACACATAATGGGAGCAAATGCTTTAAAGGAGCAATTCGTAAACTTTTTTAAATTACGAACCCTATTAATTTCAGCTCCGGGGGCCCCCTACTTCCCAATATACGTACCTCCAAAGGGGGTGCCGGGTTCTCTGCAAAGTTGAAAGCTCCCGCATCATATATATGCGGTGTCTGTTTTCTGTAAAATTGCAGACTATTGCTTTCTATCGGATTTTGTTTCTTTGAAAAAAATGAATACTTTTGGGAAAAAGATTAGCAGTTTTGAGACGTTGATAAATAGATATGGTGCAGTTCCTCCTAGGGGGAAAAAAATTAACTAGTAGCCAGTAACATGTGTAAAACATTAAAAATAGGTGATCAATGTATTTGACAAAAAGCAGAACTCTATCTGTATTTTTGGGAGGGGTTTGATTTCGTCTGGCTACTCCCTTTTATCTGATGTCACTGTGAACAGGAGTTTGCGCAGAAAAAGTCCCCATCCTTATTTATATTACCCCTCTAACATGGACGGGGTGGGCTAGAGCAGGGGAGCTCAACTCCAGTCCTCAAGCCCCTCCCCCCTCAACAGGTCAGGTTTTCAGGATATCGCAGCTGCAGTACAGGTGGCTCAATCAGATTGAGCCACCTGTGCTGAAGCAAGGACTGATTGGGCCACCTGTGCTCAAGCAGAGATATCCTGAAAACCTGACCTGTTGGGGCCGGGCTTAAGGACTAGAGTTGAGCACCCTTGGCTACAGGTTGAGTACACACCTGATTCAAAGTATATCCCATTTCCAATGTAAAGAAACTTGTTCTCAAAAAAGTTTTCTTTAAGTCTGATAAGATCTGTTTAAGAAACACAATTGCATTGATAAGTTGGTTTCAAAATATATCTTTTTCTGCAAACTGACCAGGATTGCACAATTGCTAAAACAATCCACAAATCCGGTATATTGCTCCAGTATACTGTATTGTTTACATTTTTCCAGCGCAATTTTCAATATTAATTCCATAATATACTTTTTCAATATTAAGACCACATTTTTTTGTACTCTGCATTCATCAGAATGGAAAATCGGTAAAGATTTGGTAAAGGTAAAGATATGATGCTTATCTGAATACATATGGGTGTCCATTTTATTCTAACATTCATATATATCTGATAGTAGGATGGAAGGCAATATAATGAATAATGATGACACACTTAAATTCACACAATATAAATTAGTTTAAGAATGCTGTGATCAAATGTATATATGAAAAATGTATTTTACAATGTAATGCGTATATGATATACATTTTCTTTTATGCTTTACCCACTACAGGATACTATGGGAATAATTTAAACTACCCAGAATCCCACAGGCTTGGATCGATGATTGATCAACACGTTTCCGTAATTAGTAGTGTTAGCAGCATTCGCCCTCTACACTCATTCAATGACATTCATGATCCACTCAACATTTTAGATGACAGTGAAAGAAAGCAGATTGGCTCCTACTATGCGGACTCCTCCCCTTCAATTATATGTCGGAATTCCATGGGTAAGTTTTCAAAATGATCAAAAATATGGTGTTATTTACATATATGTTAAACCTCAAAAATGTATTTTATACCGCTAAATTAACATACAATAGTTAGTTTTCCCAGATTCTACCCCACTTGCATCAGCTATTTGTGGTTATACAGAGCAATAAGTGGAGTTGTAGAAGAGCTGCTTGATGCATGATATTGCATGATTGTGTGTTTTGTAATTTTTAACTAAAATTAAAATCTTGTATCATGTTGCCGAAAAACAGAGCACCACAGTATTTCACTTATTGCATGTTACTAAAAGTGATCTTAAAGCAGCAATCCAAGCGGGGCGTTTTTATCCCCTTTTTAATTTGTTTTGCATAGGATTGAAGCAGGTGGTCTCCGGAGCTGAACCCCATTAATTTCAGCTCCAGGGACCCCCTGCTTCCTAAGCTACAGACCATCTATAGGGGGTGCTGGTAGCTGCTCCGTCTCACTAGCTGGGGTTCACGTAATGGCCGCTTTTGAAAGCTCTCACAACTTGCGGGCCTATTGGAAGCTGTGACATCATCCGGTACAGCTTTTTTATGGCCCACGAGATGCCGACTCCCCTTACGGAGGTAAGTATCTCAAGAAGCATAAGGTCCCAGGAGCTGAAATGAATGGGGTTCAGCTCCGTTGACCCCCTGCTTCAATCCAATGCAAAAAAAAAGAAAGCTTGTATCTCCCTTGTGTATATCAGAGGTCTTTAGTTGAGTATCACAGATTTAGTTCTACTATTCATGTTTCCTCAAAAATAGGCCAGTGTATGGTGTCATGTACTCAATTCACCATTAATTAGTACTGTCTGTATCATTAGCATTTTGTCCACAAATGATTGCCATAATATATTTTGTCTACATAAGTTTCGCACGCACGCACGCACGCACGCACGCACGCACGTACTTACCAATGGGATGAAATTAAAGGTTCTATTTGTTCGACACAACATCGCAAAATGTTTCGGTGAATGACAACATTTGCTTTGCTACAGAATGATTATAAGGTGCACTTCCAACCCTAAAATTACCTAACTTGAAAGTGGGCAAAATGTGATGCCTTTTGAAGAAGATTGCCAACCTTATGTGTAACTATTTCCCTGGCTGTTTTTTAAAATCTTACTTTAATTTTTATTAAAATGACCCAAAGTGATCACATGGCAACCCTTCGGTTTATTCTCATTTGTTCAACTCCTCCAGAACGCACAGACTTATTTTCAATGTAACGTCAAAAATAATTGTCAAAGAGACTGTCTCATATTAAATCTTTGTAGTTACCTTTAATTTACTTTTCTACTGTTTCAGGAATAAAACACACTTTTTTTTAAAGAATCAGTGATCAGGGAAAACTAGAGGTGAAAACAGATGAATGGTAAAGAAATCTTTTAAAAATAAATAAATACTCAAACATGCAGGGGGACTGCACCTCTTAGAAACTATTTTTTTTTCCAGAGAATGAAGTCAGATATTTACAAGATTTATTTTGTCCACAAAATCATTGAAAACATTCAATTCTGCCCACAAAATAAATTAAGTGAATTGAATTATTTTCTTCTTTGCCTATCGGTCACACCAGCCAGTCACTGTAATTGTCCCATATCCAGTTTCACCCCCTGCAGGCAGACGCCGGGGATATTCTAGTAGCTTCGAGTTTCCTGCGGAAAGAGCCCTTCCTGCTCAGATGTGCATGTCCAAACCATGTGGAAAAGTATTTTCTAGAAGCGGTTTAATTCCAAAAATGCTCAAACTCAGCATTTTTGCAGAGTCACTGGGGAGCAAGAGCTTTTTTACTAGAGTTTTATATATATAAATATATACAAACCTCCCTCCAAATAACATTTGGAGAGACCTGTGCTCAAAAATTAGCGCCCCTTAGATACGCTAATGGGATATGAAAGTATATTTAAATGAGTCACACCACCGAAAAGATTTCCATAAGACGCTTACAAGACTAAGGCCCCTTGTGATGAAGGGATATTAGTGCCACAGCAAACTGGACCAGAACCCACAACCTTTACTAATCAGGGCAGCAGCTCTAGCATTGAACTAAACCAGATGCTGGGAAACACTACTGTCACAGCATACGTTCAAGCTCTACTGCTCACACCTGTAACCCCCTCCTTCCTGGCATCCTTTAAAAGCAGACCACTTTCACTTCCTGGTCACCAGTTAAATGTGCCTTGTGCATAATAATTAGCACACGAAAATTACCACACACACGAACACTCAATTCCTCCCCACAAACAGACACTCGATTCCTTCCTCACACCCAATTCCTCCCGTGCAAACACTCAATTCCTCCCCCCCAGACACTCCATTCCCCCAACACACACTCAATTCTGCCAACACACACTCAATCCCCCCACAAACAAAACACACACATTAACTCACAACACACACTCACAGCACATACATCACTACACACTCACAGTCAATAACAGCACACACACACTCAATCACAACACACACTCATTCACAACAAACACACAAACTCAATCACAAAAGTCACACACTCTTTTAACTGGAGGGGTGGGATAGGCCTTGCAGATATGTTAGTAGACGAATTAGCTATCCTGTGACAGTGGGGTCTTTCAGCAACTGGTTCAGTTTGATGCTAGAGCTGGTGCCCAGAATAGTAGAGATTGTGGGTTCTAATCCTACCAGTTATGACACCAGACCCCTTCATCACTAGGGACCTTAGATTTATCAGTATACTGTAGCTGTTATGGAAATCTTTTAGGAGGTGTGGAGTGTGACTAATTTAAATATTCAATTAGCATATCTCCCAGGTATCTAAGGTGTGTTTCTTTTGAGCTCAGCTGTCTCAATACTGTATGTTATTTGGAGTGAGGTTTGAGGGGATATATATAGAACTTGGGTATATACTATAATAGGTCTCTCTCTGCTTCAAAACAAAGTATAATCCATGCGAATTGGCTGTTCATCGATTTTTATAGACGCAGTCTAAACTCTGTGATTTGTAATATAAAATACGGAATTTTGGCTACTTTTAATCTGTCATGGTTTAACCACGACAAACTACAATATGCCCCTTTGTCTCTAACTACTTTATATTATTTGCCAGGAACATTAGAAAAAGAATACTGTTAGAAAGTTCAGTTAACGTCTCTAAAAATGTAACTGCATCTTTAAACAGCAGCAGTGCATTTACCATTGGAACTACTGGGAATGTTCAGTAGAATTACTAACAAACTCACTTATCCTTCTTCTAAAAGCATGAAAATGCACTGTAATGATTACGTTTGGTTACCCTTTCCTAAATATTTGCACTGTACAATATAATTTTCCCTTTTTGGGGTCTAGCAAGGCAAAAGTGGTGCTGTCCTGGGGCAAAACAGTTGCATCAGACAAAGAAAACAAAAATCCTACTAATTTCAATAGGATTTCCCCCCCTGATGCATCTGGTAATTTTTGTTTGTCCCAGAATTCCACAACTTTGGCCTTGATATGATTAAATACCCCCCTCTGTGCCACAAGAACTTAATTGCCAGGGGGAAAAATGACTTGCATATAGCAAACATGTTAGAGATTCGAGTTCATTCATATTATTGACAGTATTCATGTAGGATCTTATTTCCCAGCGTGAAGGATCATCATTAATATGATTAATTTAGTTTACATTTGTCTTTGCCTGGAATAATCGGAATGCAATAAAGTTAAACACATTTTGCTTTTTTTCTTGCAGCCTCAAACATGCAAGGTGTAATATCTGCATCCACTTCTCAATGTATGTATGGAGCTTCCGGCCAATACACCTCGCAGGACACAATGGATTCCCATGGACAATCCAACGACGTTAGGGAGATGGTGTCCTCCTTGCCTCCAATCAACACAGTCTTTATGGGAGCTGCTTCAGGAAGCACGTGAAGTGTCCATCTTTAAAATCTGGTTGTCCCTATCTTTTAAATGGCCACACTTTGTTGTGGAGCTGAAGAAACACTTGGTTATTATTGTCTCTCATGGATTCTGCTTTTCAGGTTGTCTGGTTGTTTTACCATTACTGTGTAAGTAGCACAAGTGGTTTAAATGTAAAACAATTAAAAAAAGTGTAGGGCCTGTTAGCAGTAAGTGTTCAAGGGAGAGACATACACAGACTCAAACATATGTACATACAGAAATTAAAAAAGTTATGGTGGGTAAAGAAATAGAGACAAAACACTCAACTGTACAGTATACCGCAAATAAAAATACCACTTATGCGTACATTTGCATGTCTCAAGCAGGCGTAAGTTTATAAGGGTCCATGTTAAAATGAATAAGAAGTAAAGAGTGAGACAATTAGTGCTCATTAACATGTTATTACCCAGAATCCCAGGCTGAAGTGGGAGCATTGTTTGCCAAGCGATAATGGGGAAAGAAAGGGTTGCAGACCTGTCTGAGATATGCAAATGCCCCCACAATTGGTATTTTTATTTGCTGTACATACAGAAACAATGCACCTAAACATTTATTAAACATACATTATGCTCAACCCAAGACAGACAGATAGGAACAGCACTCCCCCCAGTTATCAATCAATTGTGGAAATGAGACATTTTGGGACTGGCATAAAAATTGGTCTATGGGGGAGGGGGGTGACAATGGGAGGTGTAGCACACTGTGTTTGCCACTGCCAAGTCGCTTCCATCTTTTTTCAAAGTAATTTAATGAGGATAAGGGGTCCTCATGAGAGCCTCTTCACAGTTCTTGCAGCTCCTCCAAATCTCCGCTGAAATCGCTTTACTTGAACAACATCACACGAGCAGCACACATGCCAATGTAGCTGTATACAGGCTGTTTGTGATCAGTGCAGCGATACTGGTCCGAAGGAAAATACTGCAAACTGACAAATTGTAAAGCTCTCCCATGTGGTCATGTAGATGCTGTGACATAGCTGGTCTGCCATTTAATACTATTAGGACCTGGCATAGTGGGCCATGTTTACTTAACTGTGCTCATCTGTAGGGCACCTTATGGACTATTCCCTTGATAAAACTATAAGGTGCCATACAGCTTAACCTATCTCCTTTGTGGGAAGGCAACAGCATGTTAGGCCCACCCTTTTGTATCCATCCCAGACAGACACTACATTTTTTAGGGTTGAGGGTGGGTTTGTTGTGCCTTTATTTAATACAAAATGTCATGTAATCTTTCTGAAACTTTTGTACTTGTGTCCTTTTTGTAAAAAAAAAAAAATATTTTATTTAAACATCTGTATTATAATTCCTATTTATTATGATTCCAGAGTATCTGTTTACTGTCTTTTACTTGACATATTGTCAGGTTCACCATGTGTTCTACCTCCTACGGCATTGTTTACAAGGTCAAATATTGCTGTCTCAAATTAATATAGAGCAAAGTGCCTAATGTTTCTCCTTTTGTTCATTAAAATGTCAGTAATGACGGCTTTCCAATGCATCTGTCTATTTGATCAAGATGTTCCTAATGTTTCCTGTGACTGTCTGAATTCAGTTTACTCCTTTATTGCCAATTTGGCTTGGTGCAGTTATGGCTTGAGCATGATGGGGTTATGTGTCATAGTTTACCCTGTGCAAAAGTGGTGCTATAATATTGGGCATATTATAGTTCAACATGTACTTGAAGGCATTATCATAAGTCCACTGGCTTCCATCAGTTGGAAATCATAAAGAAATCTGCTTCAGAGCAAGGACTTCAGAAAAAGAACAGAAAGCTGATGTTTGCCACCTGCCATTGGACATGCTGGGGCCGCACCACTTCTATAATGTCTCCCCAAGGTATGCGTAAGATGTCCAGAAGGTGCCTTCCGCATGACACCTTCCAGATCAGAAGTGGGCAACTCCAGTCCTCAAGGGCCACCACCGGGTTTGAGTTTTGAGGATATCCCTGCCTCAGCACAGGTGACTCAATCAGTGGCTCAGTCGAAGACTGATTGAGCCACCTGTGCTAAAGCCAGGATATCCTCAAAACCTGACCTGTTGGTAGCCCTTGGAGACTGGAGTTGCCCGTCCCTGTTCCAAGTGATGCATTCCATAGAGTTAGGCTTGGTCCCCTCAAATGGGGCCGTGCTTTTTTCATTAAAATTGTGATTAGAACTAGTGATGGAGCGCTAGGCCACGCCCCCAGTGGTTCAGCCAATGAGGACGAACCTGCCGGGTGACATGTGGCCGTGCCATCACTCCCCCCCACCCCCTGGGCAACGCAAAGGGGGCACCCGGAAGTACGTCCCGGTGATCTGCCCCCTCGCTTCAACCCCCAGCTTTACCAGTCCCGAGCCCCTTCTGGCAGAACAAGCACCTACCCGCCCCCCCAACTGCCGCCGCGAAAAAGCAAATTGGCCCACTGACCCCATCCATCAGAATCTTTTCTTCCTTGTTTTCAAAAAGATTATCTTAATTATCTGCAAGATAAAGAAATGTTAACACTAAAAAAAAAAAATCCCGAAATAACTTAACTCATAGGGATGGGTGGGTGGGAAACCGCTGCAGCGTCAAGGAACAAGTGACAGTTACTTGTTCCTTGGCTCCTGATTCAAAACCAAACCGACCAACTGCCACCCTGATCGCTCTCGCGACCACCAGGCCAGGTGGGGGGGGGGAGTCGCCTCCCCCGGTCAATGGCTGTTGCCGCCCATACGGGCTAGGCCAGCTCTATTTTGTGTGGTTATAGTCATGTCAAGCTTCACGATGCAATGATACAGTAGTAACAATTCTCATACTGATTAGACCCAAAAGGTCAGAACAGATGTCTATGAGTAGGTTTGCTGGCCATGCAATTTTTTTTTTAACCCAGGCTGAGCTTAAAAAGCTGTGTAAGACAAATGCTTTTATAAATCCATGTTAAAATGGATAAGAAGCAAAAAGTGACACTGAGTACTCATTTGCCTGCCATTACCCAGAATCCCTGGCTGCATGCTGAGTGACTATGTGGAAAGACAGGTTTGTGGACCTGTGTGAGACATGAATGTCCACACAAGTGCTTGTTTTATCTCTGCTGTATGGTTGAGGTGTTTTGTCCCTTTTTTACTTACCATAACTTACTTTGTATACATTTATTGAAAATGGTAGAGAAGGCATTACACACATGACCTTTCATTTGATCCCAAATGCATCATACAGTAGGTTGCTAAGAGGGATTCACCCTACATTACTAGATTGGCTCAGTCTTTTTAAGCGTTCAGTCCATATCTTTGTTTTCATGGCAGCAAATAATGAATGCTGCTTAAACCTAATGAGTATGTAAATCTACCTCAGCCAAAATGTACATCTTTATTTTGAGAATTTGGATCACATTTTACGTATAGGAGGACCCATGAAATTGGAAGTTTGTCTGGTAATGACCGAATGATACCATTAAGAGAATTAAGAATTTGATGTAAATCTCTCCAACTCCCAAAGAAATACAACATACACTGCAACATGTTACTGATTTTCTGTGCATCATTCTCTATCTCAAGATGTTTGATCTTCTCTTAAATAAAATGTGTATGTAAGGTGATAATCTCCCTTAACCATTAAGATCTTATACTTCAAGAAGCATTACCAAAAAGGCATTTGAAAAATAGATGTTTGGATTTGTCTTGGCGATTCGTTTCACTTTTATTTCCTCTCGTTAAATGCGATGTCTGGCTCAGAGTTTGCACTTCCATTGATGGCACAGATGGATATACAATTAGAAAACGCATAAAAGATTATAATAAGCATTTGAAATAGGAAAACCTACTTCCCTTCCTGTTGGCTCGGTTGATTATTATCCTTGTTCAAATAATGGACCACATGTTCCTGTCGCCCTTCTGCCCTGGTTGCTACAGCAAAAATTGACACTAGGAGAAATTCAGCATTTTAAAAGGAGATTGATGTGATCTGTTTTTTTTTTTTAGTCTTAGCTTTTATATCATCATTTGGGGGAGGGGGGTAACACAGATTTCTGATAATCATGTGGAACAGTGCGGTTTAAATTAGTTTTATGTAATTAGGAAAATCTATGTGTAAGTACTGTGAATTGGAGAACAATATTACACATTACTAGCAGGACCCACCGACAATGTAACCCTTTCAGTACCCTTGTGACATTCAGGGTGTGTCACAAGCACTGGGACTGACCCAGAATGACACTGTTACTACTCTCCTAGCAGAGCAGATGGGGTATTAATCCTGATGAACACACAAAAGGGTGGGATCCCCTTAAATAAGGGGGTATTAATCCTGCCTTTTCTGGCTCCACCTCTTCATTGGGACTCCCAAGGAGGCCTGATAATCGGTTATTCCACAGATATTAATAAATAAGGAGTCCCCTCCTCCCACCCATGACTATTTGATGCCCTTGTGTGATTTTGAGGGTGGGGGGGGGTGTGTTTGGATATAAGTGGTGGTGAAGGGGGAGAGACCACCCTCCCCTTCTAAAACCGCCATCACAGATATTCCCCCATGTGTGTGTGTGCATGTACACACACACACACACACACACACACACACACACACACACACACACACACACACACACACACACATATATTAGTACTGTTCATTGATAGAGAGCACACATCAATCAATTGTACTACAAATTTGCATTTACATTGTATTTGAAAATATTCTGCTTGTGTGGGAGGGCTATCAAATGTCACCCCCATCTTGTTGCAGCATTGCTTTGTCTCCTTTTTCTTCACAAGCCACATTAGACACATGCCACGTGGATAGTATACAACAGAAATTACATTTTTTATTTCGCTGAAAATGTGCTACTGTAAGTAAATTGTCTAGAACTCGCTAAGGTGTATGAGTGGTTAGCAAACAAACACTTGTCTTAGATAATGTAGCTGTGGAGACCATCACATCTATATAAGCAGCCTCCCTGTCTTATTTCACAGTTGTTCTTCAAATACATACAGTATTTTTTAATACTTAGGGCATCATGCAGTAAGCAGCGAAAAAATACATTAGCCAGTTTAGCAATTAGCCATGTTTTTGGCGTGTTAAACTGGCTGTATGCTGTAAGGGGCGAATCCCTGGCGAATCAATTAGATACCACCATTTGATGAAATGGCGTGTAACCGGTGGCGGGACGGCTGCCTGGCGAGAAGCCATCCCCTGCCGAGTTGTGTTTGCAGCAGAGAGAGATCTGCTGCTCTCTCGGCGCAAACATCAGCACAATAAAAAATATTTTTAAAACAACTTTTATTCATAGTGTACATGTGCAGGGGGTCTCCGGAGCTGAACCGCATTGGTTTCAGGTCGGGGGACCCCCTGCTTCCCGAGATACAGGCCCCTTTATGAGGTGCCGGTATCCCTCTGCATTTAAAGGTCCCGATCACGTGACCGCGGAATGTAAACAAAGCAGAGGGATACCGGCACCCCCTAAAGGGGCCTGTATCTCGGGGAGCAGGGGGTCCCCGGACCTAAAACAAAAGCCCTCTGCACATCTACACTATGAGTAAAACACACATATCAATAAAGACTCGTTCCTTACCTTACAGGGTATCTGCTACGGTAGCGAAGCAGCATTAATATTTATTTAATAATACTGTACAGTGAGCAGGGGGTCCCCCGAGCTGAACCACATCACTTTGTGGACCAGGGACCCCCTGCTTCCCGAGTTGCAGGCCCCGGTATGTGTGATCGGATGGGCAGTGTCGCCGC
Organism: Ascaphus truei; assembly: GCA_036426205.1. Lineage (NCBI taxonomy): Eukaryota > Metazoa > Chordata > Amphibia > Anura > Ascaphidae > Ascaphus > Ascaphus truei. The sequence goes on along the minus strand of WSYH01001027.1, from coordinate 122,593 downwards.
CATGTTTATAGCGTCCCATACGCTACGTGCCCGCAACAAACATAGCGTCCACACTGTAACCGATGCCCCAAACCGGGGCCTGAAACTCGGGAAGCAGGGGGTCTCTGAGCCACAAATAAATGCGGTTCAGCTCAGGGGGCCCCCTGCTCCCGCACAATATTATTAAAATACATTAATGCTGCTTCATTACCATAGCGGATAGCCGCTAAGTTAATGAAGGGGTTAACGCATAATAGCATGTTTATTGGGGACAAATGCCCCCAATAAACATAGCAGCAATACACAACATACAATACAGTAATGGGCAACATTACTATTATCCACAAATGGATAATAGTGCAGTTGTCCATTTAAAATACATACACAACAATAAAGACATGAAATACATATAGCACTCCCTCATGTGCGGCTGCCATGATGAAGGCCATCCTCATCTTCATCCTGCCCATGCCCCATCCGCTTCTGCAAAACAGACACAAGAATTAAAACATCCAATGTAATGTCCCCTAACCCCTTAATCACCATAGCGGTTATTAACCGCTACAGTCATTAAGGGATTAACCCACCATCACCCACATACCCTCCCCCACTAACCCCCCCAACCCTGAAGCCTAACCACCCTCACCCACTACCCACAGGGGAGTCCTACCAAATACCCTTGGGGCCAATACCCTCTCCCCCAGCACATACAGTACAATAATGTGCCAAATAACTATTATCCACATAGGGATAATACATTATTTGGCCATTATTAAACACATTAAATACCATAATAAAGTAAAGAAAATTCTACTAACCTCATCAATAAGAAGGCTCCGTCACCAGCATCATCCTTGGGGTCCGTTGCCAAAATAATAAATAGCCAATACATCTCAATTACATTAACATACCAATGAACCCCTTAATCACCTTATCGGGTACTAACCTCAAAGGTAATTAAGGGGTGAAGCCATCCTGCAACGGCAACACCATTTATGCATAACATCCTCAATGAATTAAAAAGCAATTTCCTACACAAATCTCATGTAATCATTCAATCTGAAGCCTCAAATGCCACTTAAAACATTGCATTTACAGTGTATACATGTAGCATAACATGTAAACTACATGTACACGCTGCAAATCAATGTTAACAATACAATAATCCAACTCAAATAGCCTGACATCACAAGAAGTATATTATGTCAGCAAATAAAGTCACCATCAATGAATTAACACACATGAATTACATCCCTAAACAATTAAAATACCATCCATACCAATTACACAATTAACTATAGCTATCGTAACAGAGAACAAGTTCAAAACATACAAAAAAGGACACCAACAATTACAATATACTAAAGCAAGCCTCTCCATAACCTACAGTACAGCATAGAAGCCCAAAACTTACATCTCTCTAATAATAAAATACATTTAACACACATCTATGCATAGCAGCATAGCCACAATCATTTACAATACAGAAAATCAAGCTTTAACAACACTATCATTTCTTACCCTGTATGTATATATCTCTCTAGACATACATACATACATACATACATACATACATACATACATACATACATACAGTGGCCAGAAATGATATGCATAAAAAAAAATGAACACATGAAAAAGCAAAAAAAAACACAGTTACATTAAAAACATTTCTTTATTTAACTTACCATTACTTGCCCCCCACCGACTCCCGTTGATCAGCTTACTCACGAACCAATCCACGAACAGGAACCCATAAAATAAAAAACCATAAAATAATAGACATTAAAATAATAAAACACGACAATCCATCTTCATCTGTATTCTTCTACCTTCTTCCGGGGTCTTCTTGCCGTCCGGTGCCACGCCCTGGTCTTCTTTCTTCAGTAGGAGGTCCTTCCTCCTCGGCGTCTGGCTTCAAAATGAGACGACATAGGCTTTTAAAGGCCTATGACGTCACATTTTCGTCATATGGTTCCCACGGCCCTGATTGGGCCGTGAAAACCATGTGTTTTGGCCGATGTAAAAAAAAAATGATGACGTCACTTAAAGGCAAAGAAAGCACAGCCAATCAGAATGGCTTTGCTTCAATTGCCTTTAAGATGACGTCATGAAAACAAACATGGCCACCCTCACATGGTACGGCAGCCAATCAGAGCGTGGGAACTCCATCCCAACTCTGATTGGCTCTAGTAGACCATGTGACAGAGGCTTGGGGAAGAACGGATATGATGTCATTGAAAGCCTGTCACATGGTACTTGAACCAATCAGAGTTTTTTATATATATATAAAAACACAAAAAAAACAGGCGCACTCATAGCGTAAAAAAGTATAACAATAAAGTTTATGGAATGAAGGATTTAAAAATACACACTCACAAACATAGCTGATAATAAAGCATTTTTGAGTAAAAACTCAGCCCGTCAGACGCAAGAACCCGGTATGCAGGATTTCGTTGTATAATCCCTGGTAAGTCCTGCTTCAGTAGCCCCTCTGTGTCCTTGCAGGGACCGAAATGCACAAGGGACGCTGCCTCTCCCTTTCTCCAGCGTCGCACAGTGAGTTCTTTGATTCAAATCTCGCGAGAACTCTGTGACGTCAGTGAGTTCCAACCGGAGTGAATTCGCAATGGAAAACGGGCTGGACGGCTGGGCGGCTGAATAAAACTTCTACCAGCACAGCAAAAATATGCTGAAGCACATGAGTGGGGTATAATAAATGTAAAAACTGGACATTAGCTACCACTGCACTCTCTATGCGCTTCGTCTCGAACGAGACTTCATCAGGAGTTAATGGCATAGGTAGTGGACGCAGTAATATAGTACGTTAGACCAATCATGGCATAGAAAACAGTTAATTACTAATAGGATACATGTGATCAGTACAAGGATGAAATTAACCCCTATGTACTGTATACTGGAACATATTATAAAATAAGCTAGTTACATTAAACTAATACAATTATACAAAATGACCAAGCATATCAATGCATGCAATATCATACACTTTAACAAATGAAATAAAAAGTGAAAATGCATTTAAAAGTATTAGATTTGTAGATATACACAAGAGTTTAGTAGAATATCATGTGACAGATGACTTATAAATTAAGTATTATATAAAACAATGCTAGTGAAAGGTAGCAATGAACCTAAATATAGTATATATATATAGACTACCACCAAAAAAATGAATACCGCATCAAACTACCAATAAATAATGCTGTGTCTAACCTTCCTAAATCAGAAAATAAATCTGAAAAAGTATAGCAAGCAAGATAAACTGCTAGGTGGTGCTAGAGGAAAATAATGAATATGAAAACACAGAGAAAGAAACCTCTAAGAGCACTCAGACACATGTTGCAAAAAAGAAGGGTAATTTTATTATCAAAAAATACAGACATACAAACAACTAACTGAAGAACCTGCCTGACCAGAAATGAAAAGAAAATATAGAATGAAAAATAATAATTAATATATGCAATTAAAAGACCCAAAAATGTATAATAAATATCCTAAGTGGTAGCTCTCTGCGGGAACAAAATTCCACAATGAACAACCCGACCGGCGGGTCACATAAAAAAACTAAGATAGAAAATATCATAGGTCTACAAAAAAAAAAACAAAAAAAAAAACACATAGAAACATACAAAAAAACCATCATATGTGCTGTGCCATGGCAGTATATACTGTAGGTTAACAACAATATGTCAGCCTATTGCCACTAATAAGATTATATAACAGAGGAGACATATAATGTAATTATTTTCAGTGACCCAAATACATAAATCAGAGCAAATGGGAAAAAGAAAAGGGATACACAATAATACTCAGCTCCTAGTATGATGGCACTGCAATCATGGGTGGGGTGGGTGGTGGTGTATTTTTTATTTTTGTGGGTAGTGGGGGTGGGTGAAGGGGTTTAGCCCCAACGGTGGTTGTTTAGGGCTGCGTGTGGGTAGCGGGAGGCTTAACCCCTTCATGGACGTTAACGGTCGTGAAGGGGTTAAGTGCACCGCAACCCCCCGCAAGCCCTAAACAAACAACAAGGGACAAATACCCCCTTCACCCACCCCCGCTACCCACATAAACCTGGCACGGCTCTTTAACACCCCTTCATTGCCTTAGCGGTTAAACCGCTAGGTAATGAAGTGGGCTTTAAATTCATTTTTCCTGCCTCGGATGCATGCCGAGGGGCTCCGGTGCTGATATTAATGGTATCAGCTCCGGAGACCCCCGGCATCAATCCCAACCAGGAAAAAGGACTGAATTTTTTCTAAGTGCCGATCCGCCACTCATCCGCTGCCTCTGAGCAGCAACTTGCCATCTTTTTCTTGCGTGGCTGATCCGCCAGCAAAACGGTATTCTAGAGAGGCGAATAGCTCCGCTTAGCTACTCGCCTCTACTAGAATACAGCGTGGCGGAAAAGGTTGGATTTTTAGGCGAAAAGTGCCTTCTCGCCCCGCCACCGGCGGAAAAAAAAACCGCATGCCAAACTGGCGTTTTTTTTTAATCTCGCCACTTTCTCGCCCGTTACTGAATACGGATAGGCTTTTTAGGCGGGAAAGTGGCGAGAAGTGCCTTTCCGCCGCTTACTGCATGAACCCCTTAGTCTGGCAGATGCCATGCTCTGAGTCAGTGGATAATATCACAGTGGTAGGACATACATTAACTCCTTCACTGCCCGAGGGGACACCAATGGGTAGGGAAATGAAAAAAGAAATGCAGTGTTCCTGTAATGTTAGCCTCATGTTTTTAGCGTCACAACACATATAAATTAATCTACAGATGCCTTTCAGGTGTTATTTTTCTGTTATTTAATGGTAATGTGCGACATTGCAAGATTTCTGCGCAAAATTGTTGTGTGGTAATGGGAGTGTACGAATGAAGCATTTTTTTATAACAACTCATCTGTTACATATATGTCATTTTTAGCTGACAGTGAAAGAAAGGAAACGTTTCCACAAGTTATACTGTAGCTATAGACATCCAACAGGTGGCTACCAGCCCACTATGAACAGCAGAGGGGTCTGAAAATGTGACTAGTTCATTGATCCGCCTTCGCATCTAAACACAAGATGACACTAGTGATCATATTGACCAGCTATCCCGACTTGAGAGGAGGTACCCTCATCATTTGCTGACAAAATTATCATTTTTGTACTTCCACCCTGAAGAATGAAAAGCTCTTATTTCAAAGCAAGTCAATGGAAGATAAACTTTTTATGCTAAATCTCCCCAAAAACTATTTTACATGTGGGCCATTAGGCTAGGGATACTTGCTAAAGACAAAGAAGTTCGTTGGAAGTTATCACTACTTCCATCTTAGAATTTTGAAATCTGGATCAAGATAACACATCAGGCTTAAACCTTCAGTTTTCCTGCTTCATTGTGGCATACAGTATGCATCTACTGAAAGTGCAATCATATTTTTTTCCCAGCAGTAATATTAGATTATATCAGGAACCAATATATCTCATACGAGTGGTCAAACAGTAATGGTACTAAGAGGTATGAATTACCACTACTTTTTATTTACACACTTGCGCTTTGTTTTTAAGGAAAAGGGGAATTTATTTTAAAAAGATTACCTCCCTTTAAACTTTACACAATTTTAAGCATACATGGTATATAAATCTTCCTAAATCATTAACCACATATCTTTGCTCCAATGTTTAATATTTTCCATTTTTAACTACAGCAGGGCCCCGCTTCTCGGAGCTCCGTTTTTTGGCGATCCGCTGATACGGCGGCACCGAAAAGGGGGCCGCCATGTTGAATTTGAAATCGCGCATGCGCAGAACGGGCAGGTGTGCCTGGCGTGCTTGCGCAGACCGCAGGTTGTTCAAGCTGACCGCAGGTTGCACGCGCAGACCGCAGGTCGCACATGCGCAGACCGGCAAAAATGCCGGTTTGCGCATGCGCAGCACTGAAAATCGCAGGATCCGCTTTCCGCCGATTTTCACTATACGGCGGGACTCTGGAACGGAACCCGCCGTATACCTGGGGCCCTGCTGTACTCAAATACTGTATATCGTTTTGACACAGTAAAAGTACTGTATGAAATAAAAGCTTGTGAGCAATGTATGCATATGGCAGAAAGACGATTGTAAGAAGACAGCCACAGATACAAATTAAGAAACGTCTCCATGTCTCATAGTCAAAAATCTGTGTGTTACTTTTTCCTTATTTGCTAATTATAATAAATTCTGTCACATCATCCTCATCAGTTGAATAGCTGACTGACACTAAAAGGTCCAGACACAAAAATGAAAGTATTTTTTAGTATTATGTGTGACTAGAGATTTTAAAACATAGCTGGGTGGTTGTTCATGTTCAGATACTGTCTACTCTTTGTTCTTAATCAATACCGGTATTACACTTTTATCTGTGCTGATACAAATCACTTCCAAGTTGGACAATACAAAATGATAATATTGAAGAAAGACTTGGATCCTGTAGAACAAGGCCGATGGTGGTCCTAATGTCTTGTAGCCAGGCCAAATAAACATTATGCTTAATGGGAAATAAATCTAAATTAGCTGTGGCCAGGGCCACAGACAGATTTCCCGGGGACTAGAGATTTGACTGAGCCCCCCACCATGTCAGTGGTCTTGCATGCTCCTCCCTCCTTTCACACCTATTCATCCTTCCCTCCTCTACCCTCCCCCCCTCTCATTCCCCCTTGCGAGCTCCCTTCTCTATTCCTTACCTCTCAAACCTCCTTGTGAGCCCTCTCCTCTAACTCCCCCCTCTCCCAATGTATTTCTCTTCCACACTCTCTTCTTCACTCACTCTCTCCCTTTTACGCCCCCACCTCCCTCTTCTAACCCTCCACCATTCTCACTCCCCCCCCCCCCGCTATCACTTACAGATGCAGCAACGAGTATTAGAACTCTGCCTGGGTAGATTCTGGGGCAGTCTCACAGTAAATGTCTCAACATTGCTACAACATTGCCTCAACATTTCTATGAGATTCTTAATGGCCCATAGGATTAACACAGCAGGGGGTCCCTGCAAACTGAATGGGACTGCAGGGACCCTCTGCTGTGTTAATCCGATGGGCCATTAAGAATTTTACAGAAATGTTGAGGCAATGTTGAAGCATTTACTGTGAGACTGCCCCAGAATCTCCCAGGAATTTATCCGGTAAGTGTTCTAATACTGGTGGCTGCATCAGTAATTACCTCCCGTCACACTCATTCCCCCTACCCACACACTCACAATCCCCCCGATACCTGTACGATCTCCCCGCCACAAAATATCATTACATCTCTCTACCAAAATACAATAACCCCCCACACACAAAATACAATACCCCCAACAGACAAAATACAATACCCCCCACACACAAAGTACAACCCCTCCTCATAGACAAAATACAATACCCCTACCCAAAATACAATACCCCCCAACCAAAATACAATACAATATCACCTCCCAAAAATACAATACTCCTCCCCAAAATACAATACCCTCCACACACAAAAAACAATAACAACCCCCCACACACACACACATACACACACACAAAACAAGAGGGATGAGTGAGGGGGGGAGCAGAAGGGAAATGAGATGGGGGGAAGATAAATATTTGTGGTCCTAGATCTGAACAGGTGGAAAAACACAGCAGTTCTTATACACATATCCTTACAACAATAATGGCATGCACAAAACAGAAGGCTGAGGGAGGGGGTGAAGCAGAAAGGGGAATGATGGGGGGAAGATAAATATTTAGTGTCTAGATATGAACGGGGAAAAACACAGCATCTATACATGTAACGGGTATCTCCCCCCCCCAATCGCAGAATATGTGTGTGGGAGGAACATACGTGTTACCATAGGTGTGGTGCGTCCGTTGACTCGCAGAGGGTGAGCTTCCCTGCAGGGGAACCTGGGCATTTTAGGGGTAACCACTCGACTACTGCACTGGAGGAGTGAGCCAGCTCGCGCCTCTCCTCTACACTCTCTTCCCTACTTCCTCTGTCACATCGTGGGCTTCCACCGCGAGTGGGGGCTCCACTTTTTGTTTTGTTCCTCGAAAGGAACAATCAAGAAGAACAGACACACGTGGGAGTTTATTTACTCAGCTCTCACTACTAGTTCGCTTGTTTACATTTCATTTGCGTCTTCTCCTTTCTGCTTCTTTTAGGGGAGGGGGGGGGAGGAGGGGGCAGTGGAGGGGGGGAGGGGCGTGAGGGACATATTCAGCGAGGGGGGGGGAAGGGTAGGTGTAGAATAGGGCCAAGGGCCTTCGTGGTATGGGTCCTGGCAGGGGCCGGGAGTGTACGAGAAAGAAAAAGACAGTAACAAGGAGCAGGTGAGTGCGAGTGGTAGTGGGGGTGCCAGTGAGGGGTGCCTGTTTAGTGGTTTTTGGCTTCCGAGGACCACAGGTGGACAAATCAATATAACAATACACGGTGAAAAGGTACAAATACTAACGGACTCTACTAAACGAATAATAATGTAAAACCCGTGTCTACTCTCAACGGTGAATGGGATGAGAATGAGACACTAACAGGACGGCTCGCCAGGACGAATTCCCCAAAACACTAGGTGATCCCACCCAAGTGTCCCAAGAAACCCCACCCAATGTCGTACTCACAGAGATAGTCAAGGGTGACTGCGCAGTCACCTAAGAAACCTTAGGCCTGTTGGTGCACATGTGATGGTTATAATACCTGCCGACACTCCGGTGTCGGGTCAGCACAAAACTTCTCAAAGGGTCAACGTGTGATAAATCCGTCTGATCCAACCGAATCCTTGCAGTGGGAACGCTAGGGGGTCCCACTCTGGAATCGTCTCTGAGGACCCCAACGTGGGTCCAACCGCTAACAGGAACCCCGCGAGCTCTGTGTCCCTGTCTAATCTAAGTGGTACGAACGTGACAGGATCCTAACGGCCCCTGTCCTGTAGGACAGCAACCTGTAGTGGCTTGGGGAACTCCTAGGCCGGCTGCAGGGGTAATGACCTGTCCCACTCCCCCAACTACCCAAGTCCCTTCGGTAAGTGATCTGGAATGGACTAGAGTACTTTCCATGCAGTCTTGGCGTTCTACCTACTGTTGGCAGCCTAGTGCAGATCCTCTCCAGATGTCCTGACCATCGTTACAAGGCTATCCCTTTCAGGCATCCTACCCTAGCGCTACCTCAGGTGACTAGAACAGCTATAGCCATTCTTTCCAGACCACTACTCTCTGACTAGTCCCAGCGCCTACAGCAAGCAAGCTGTAGCTCACTGGAGCTTGGCAGTCAACGTGCTGCGCAAAAAGGTGCCTGCCTGTCAGACCTCACGGCACTGACAGCCGTGACTCTGACAATGCAGCACTACATAGGGCAGCAGTCCCCTATATGGGCCTCCCTCAGCAATTACCCACATACCTAGTGGGGGTTGGGGCCTACGTTGGGGTGGTGTGAGTACCTATGGGCAGGAGCTGCACTCGCTCCCCGCACCCCTCTTCCCTCACAGCTCCCTGACTCCAACTCTGCGTACCTCCTTCCAGCTCCACTAAGTAAGGGCGGTCCCTAACCGAGGGCTGGCCCCTGGCAACACTCACCTTACTGGGGAGCTGAGCTTATCTCGAGCCGGGGGTGCGGCCTAGTAAGGGAGTCCACGACTCCTGTACCCTACCTCTCCTGGGCTGCTCCGGTTCTGACTGATCTAACGTGCTTGCAAGCCCGCCAAATGCTCTTTTTCCCAGGGGTCTCCAAGTAACCCTAGGCTCCCTGGGGTCACATGGGCTCGCAAAGGCTCTTGGGATATGTAGTCCAGACTCAAGCTTCCCTGGTAGGCTAGGGGTTGGGGTTTTCCCTACCTTCCTGGCTTGCGCAAGCGTTTCCGGGCTGCCTCGACCTTCCCTCAGCATTTCCCTGCTCTCGCGCGGACTATCCTGTCTGGGGTTGTCCCTGGTAGCGTCCCTGGCAGCGCAAATGTCCTCAAGGGGGCCTGCTTGTCCGGCCGCCGGGAACGTAGAGAGCGATCGCGGCACTCTTAGCAACCGCGATCGGCGTCCCGGCGGCACCGGCGGCAGGCAGGAGAAGCCGCGCTGCTCCCTGCTCGCAACCCCACTTGGAAGCAGCCGTTCGGCGTCGGGACCCGCGACCGAGCTGCTCAAGGGGAGGGGGGTCTCCAGGAGCCACGGAGCTCCAGGCTACACTCTCTCCCCTGGTGAAACTCCACGACCTCGCTTGGATGCAGACATAACCTGGTACAATATTATACATGAAAGTGCAGGGCATATGTACAATCTCACTGGTGACTTTAGACATCAGGTTACAATACAGTCACATACCATACCCGAGGCCAGCCGAGCGTCAGCTTGTTCTGAGACCATTCGTGGGTGCCCCTAACTGATAAGTGGGGGGTACCTCACTTTTGCGTCCGTGAGCCTCCCAAAAAATTTCTTGAAGAGAACACGGAGGAACACCAGGTTCCTCGCTACTTCCCCCCTGGTGGAAGGAGTAGCACCATGTCTCTGAAGAGACAGACTTTACCCGGTCACGCGGCATGGATGCGGGGTAGACCAGGAGGCAGGACCTTTTCCGCGGTCCATACTTGGCGAATGGCACGCTCCTTTTGGGCTTAAGGGAGGCAATTTTACATAAATCCCTCGCCACACAGTCCTTGTCCCTAGTACTTGCGAGGCTTCCGTGGGAAGCGAGCAAGGACAATGTCTCTTTCCTCAAAGTCTCTGGTTCACCTGGCGGGGGTTAAAGGGTAGATACCTTACCACTGTGGTGATTCACGGTAGCCCACAGGTCCTGGGGACACTGCAGTTCCCACCTCGGTGTCTTGGGACCTGCCCCCGGCATTCTGGGACAGTCCACTTACTGGCTTGAAACTCGGGAGCGTTGGATCCCAGTCCTGGGACCATTGAGTCGGGAGCGCGGGTAACTCAGTTCAGAGCCGTAACTCTGGCCTTTTCACGGCCACTCCATCGGAGCCTGTTGGGGGCAAGGGGGTTCCTTACCACTCTGCTGGCTTGCAATGTTTTCTTTCTGGGAACACTGTCAGGTCTCTCGTAATAGGCGGGGCGACCCGTTGTAGGGCACACGGCCCCATATCAGGATTCAATGAGATAATTGGCTTCTGACTTCAATGCGTGGTCCGCCGGCAGACGCATCGCCCACGATGGTTCGTCCTTTTCCGTAGTGCTGGGCTCGTTCCTCCCGCTTGGTTTGCAACGGGGAACTAGGGCAGCCTTGTCTGACAGCTCCTCCACCACCGTGGTTTGAGGTAGAGCAGTTAACAAATCTTCATCTTGGGTTCTGCCATTGAGTCCTGCTTGGGATCTGGGACAGTAGCCACCAACGGCACGGGTTGCAGGGTCGGCACCCTGCAACAGCCACATAAGCGTCCCCAGGCCAATTTACAACATGAGCAGTCACCCTGGTTACAGAAACATCCAGGCACCCATCCTCGTCGCGTTTTCCAACCGCCCCCTATCAGGCACGTCAAAAAACTCAAAGTTCATACTACCCAACGGACTAACGATTCTATCATACACGGCACAACAAAAAAGATACGCACCCGGCCGTTAGCGGCCAGAGTCATATGACGGTGAGCAATTTTCTTTGCCCCCAGTACTTTCTTTGTGGAGACAGCAGTTACGGGTGAAGGCTCACAGTGCTTGCTCCCCCTGGTGGAATTGAAGGAGGGGAGCACACTCTTTCATGGAATGGCTCTGGCTCTGCATGGAGTTATTCAGTTGGCGGGGGCGGGGGCATAGGGTTTCCCGCCAAAACGGCCAGTTTGACCATTTTCCCGCGCGGGCGGGAAATCAGCACGTGGGTCTTCATGGCGACAAAAATAGCACAATTTAGAAAAAATATACCGGGCACCCAGGTCATCTCAGCAGCGCTCAAAGTAAAGGGTTTTCCTCCCCCCAATCGCAGATATAGTGTGGGGTGCAAGGAACATACGGTGTTACCATAGGTGTGGTGCGTTACCTGTTGGCTCGCAGGAGGGCTGAGCTTCCGCCACGGGGAACCTGGGGCAATTATACTAGGGGTAACCACTTACTCAATTCAGCGCCTCCACCTGCGATGGCTCCCACCAGAGGGGGAGTGGTTCCTCGCAGGACAATCAATAATAACATACACGGTGAGGTAAAATAACTAAGGACTTTACTAACGAATAATAATGATAACCTGTGTCTCTCTCACGGTGAGACACTAACAGTGACGTCTCGCAGGACGATTCCCAAACACTAGGTGATCCCACCCAGTGTCCCAAGAACCCCACCCAATGTCCCGTACTCCTACAGAGATAGTCAATGGGTGACTGCGCAGTCACTAAGAACCTCTAGGCCTGTTGGTGCACATGTGATGGTATAATACCTGCCGAGCACTCCGGTGCTCGGGTCAGCAACAAACTTCTCAAAGGGTCAGACGTGTGATAAATCCGTCTGATCCAACCGAACTCCTTGCACGTGCGGACCGCTAGGGGGTCCCACTCTGGAATCGTCTCTGCGGACCCCAACGTGGGTCCGAACCGCTTCACAGGAACCGCAGCGTCTGCTGTGTCCCTGTCTAATCTAAGTGGTACTACCGTGACAGGAATCCTAACCTAGGGCCTGTCCCTGTAGTACAGCAACCTGTAGTGGCTTGGGGAACTCCTAGGGCCTGCAGGGGTAATGACCTGTCCCACTCCCCCAACTACCCAAGTCCCTTCGGTAAGTGATCTGGAATGGACTAGAGTACTCTTCCATGCAGTACTTGGGCGTCTACCTACTGTTGGCTAGCCTAGTGCAGATCCTCTCCAGAATTCCTGACCTCGTTAACAGGCTATCCCTTCAGGCATCCTACCCCTAGCGCTACCTCAAGGTGACTAGAACAGCTATAGCCCTTCTCCAGACCCACTACTCTCTGACTAGTCCCAGCGCCTACAGCAGCAAGCTGTAGCTCACTGGAGCTTGGCAGTCAACGTGCTGCGCAACAAGGTGCCTGCCTGTCAGACCTCACGGCACTGACAGCCGTGACTCTGACAATGCAGCACTACACTAAGGGCAGCGTCCCTATCTTGGGCCTCCCTCAGCAATTACCCACTAACCTAGTGGGGAGTTGGGGCCTACGTTGGGGTGTGAGTACCTATGGGGCAGGAGCTGCACTCGCTCCCCGCACCCTTCCTTCCCTCACAGCTCCCTGACTCCAACTCTGCGTAACCTTCCTTTCCCAGCTCCCACTAATGTAAGTGGCAGGGTCCCTAACCCGAGGGCTGCCCCTGGCAACACTCACCTTACTGGGGAGCTGAGCTATCTCGAGCCCTGGGGGTGCTGGCCTAGTACAGGGAGTCCACGACTCCTGTACCCTACCTCCTTCCCTGGGCTGCTCCGGTCTCTGACTGATCTAACGTGCTGCAAGCCCGCCAAATGTATCTCTTTTCCCAGGGGTCTCCTAAGCCCTATTGGCTCCCTGGGGTCACATGGGGCTCGCAAAGGCTCTTGGGATATGTAGTCCCAGCTCAGAGCCTTCCCTGGTAGGCTAGGGGTTCGCGGGCTTTTCCCTACCTTCACTGCGCTTGCGCAAGCTTTCCCGGGCTGCCTCGACCTTCCCTCAGCTTTCCCTGCTCTCGCGCGAGCTATCCCTGTCTCGGGGGCTGTCCCTGCGCCTACGCGTCCCTGCACATGCGCAACAGTGTCCTCAATGGCGGCGCCCTGCTTGTCCGGCCGCCGGGACCGTAGAGACGCGATCGCGGCCTTAGCAACCGCCCGATCGCGTCCCCGGCAACCGGTCGCAGGCAGGAGAAGCCGCGCTGCTCCCTGCTCCAGCCCCCACCCTTGGAAGCAGCCGTCGGGTCCGTCGGCACCCGCGACCGAGCTGCTCAAGGGGAGGGGGGTCTCCAGGAGCCACGGGAGCTCCAGGCTACACTCACATATCAATATACACATATACATGCACACAGTATATACTCACATATACAGTACATGTAAATAACTAGAACACAGAAAGTGCGAATCTGGCTCTATGACAGTCTTGTTATTGTATCATGCATTTTTGATCAGTCACAAGAGCACATGCAGGGTTGCCAACATATACGGAAGGCCAACCCGAAGACATTTTTTTTCAACTGCTCTTACCTAGTAGCGGCATCCTCTCCGCATCTTCCCTCTGCAACTCTTCTCAATATGGCCGCCCGGCGTCACATTGCCATGCCAACGGGATGCAACATGACATCACGACGTCACACGGCAAAAAAATTGCCATGGCAACGGGACGCCTAGGCGTCACGTGACTGCGTCGCATTATGTCAATGGCCGTCACATGACGCCACATTGCGTTTCCATTGACATGGCAATGCGGCACCATTGGACGCCACAAGGCCATATTGACTTGCAATTACAGTTGTAGGGGGAAGATACTGGAGCATGCCGTGTCTCCGCTGCCACTAGGCTTGAGATTTGTTAAATACTCTTTAGATGATACACTGAAATATATATATATTTATATAGGTAGGTTTATTGGCTCATCTGCTTTACATACTGTAGCAGTTACAGAGCCCCTACCAATTTTCCTATTAGTGCAGGTATTATGCACCCCAGTGTCAGTCTGGACATCACCCTCTATTGAAGAGTAGCTGAATGTATAAGGCTGACAGAAAGCAATATGTGTAAGTTTTATTATATTCACTCCAGGGAATTTGTGCACCCACCGTTTACCTTTACAGTAAGGTAACTATGTTACTGGCTTTGGCCAAATTTTAATTGCCCTACTCACATAAGGTTATGCTTTATTTTACCCCTTCAGGGCTTTCACACATTTTTTCTCCAGTCCATGTGACAATTATTACATATATTCAGTGCAGGTACCTGCATACGGGTATGCCTTGTCGTGGCATGCAGGCTTATAAACGCTTTGGCCAAAGGGTTTAACAAAATTACCCTTTTTCATGAGATTATTATTTATTTTAAGTAAAGCCTATCTTTTTACCAGCAGCAAACTACTATATTTGAAGTTGTGGTGGGTGAAAAAGGAATCAAAAAACCTCCACCGTTTTATATATATATATATATATAACACAACAGAAAGAAAAAATGGCGCCAACCTAAAACACTATATGAATGACCACATAAAAATGATGAAAAAAAACTATACTATACAAAATGGGGAAAACAATATTACATAAACAATGCACAAAAATAAAGATAAAAATATCAGATGAAAAGTCCAGAAAAGATATATATAAAAAATATACAAATCCTAAAAAATGCTCCAATTGCTATCCAAAAGAGTCTCTGCAGCCCGAATGAAGGGAACACCACTTCCTTGAAGATATCTATAGAAACACAGAAAAAACAGGTGCACTCATAGCGTAAAAAGGTATAACAATATTTATGGAGTCAAGGATTTAAAAATGCACACTCACAAACATAGCTTAATAAAAAGCAATTTTGAGTATGTTTATATAGCTGTATCAACTTTGCTTGCGTGACCACCATTGATCCAAAATCCTTCTCCGTCCATTCTTTCTTCTTTTGTTTCTGTCCATTCCTTCATTCCCTTTTTCTTTTTCCCTCTCCTATTGTCTCCCTCCCATTTTTATCCCCTTTTTCTTTTTTCCCCTTTCCCCTTCTTTCCCTCTCCCCCCCCCCCTTTTTTACTTTTCCCCTCCCTTCTCACTATTTGTACTTTGGTCTCTCTGAATCTCTATATCAATATCATTATCTCTTTATATGTACTATCTAGTGGAGATTCATTGACCCCAATTATATGGAGTTATGATATTTCTCTACTAGCATCTGTTTACTACATTATTACATGATTCAGCCGATGATGCTATATTATGTTATATTATGCTATATTATATTTTGCTGTAGTACCTAAATGTATTTTAATTCATTCTGTTAAATTGTATGTTATCACTTGTATTTGTTTATTTGGTCACTTTCTCTAGTATCGTTGGTCTATTTGGCCCGTATGTGTTCTGGAACATATGGGGGTTAATATTATCCTTACATTGATCTTGTGTACCTGATTAGCAATTAGTAGTTTTCTGTGTTCTGATTGGTTCATCTTACTATAATACTACGTTCCACACCTACACTACCGACACACTTTATCACTCTACGGCCAGATCCGCAAGCCGGGAGATTTCCCGGCTTGCTAGTGGCCGCCCCTCGGCGTGCCGCGCGTCACCGACGCGCGGTCACGCGTCATCGGGAGCCTGCGCCCCCTGCACGCGCGTCCAGGGCTCCCCGAGGGAGCCCTGGTGTCCCGCGATCGCGGGACGGCGGCAGGGGGTTCCGGGGGACCCGGCGGACCCGGCAGCGGTAGGGAGAGCGCCCCGATCGGAGGGCGCTCTTCCGCTGCTTCGGCGCGCGCCCGTCACCCTCCGGCGCGCGCCAGGATACTGCTGCGGCCAAGAACGGGCAAATGCTCGAATAAACTTGGCCGCAGCAGTATGCTGTTAACTCCTGATGAAGTCTCTTTGAGACGAAATGCGTAGAGAGTGTTATGTGGAGGTGTACTGCCCAGTTTTATTACTTTGTCACTCACTTGTTTGCTACAGCATTTTATTGTTTCTTTGGAAACATTTATCTCAGCTGTCCACCCATTGTATTCATGGGAACTTTTTCCGGTTGAATCCATTGACGTCACTGAGTTCTCGCGGTACCTGGAGCTGAGAACTCATTGTGTGACGCCGGATTGAGAGGAAGGCGGCATCCCTCGTGTTCCCCGGGCTGCGGAGGCGTCCACAGAGGCTGCTGCAGTGTATCTACACCGGACACTACACTGAAGTTATCCGTTACCGGGTTTCTTCGTCTGGCTGGCTCAGTTATACTCAAAATTGCTTTTTATTAAGCTATGTAGTGACGTAATCGCGCTATCAGAGTCCCTGACGCGTTTCGTCACCGCTGGGCGACTTTCTCAGCCCTTTGAGAAAGTCGCTCAGTGGTGACGAAACGCGATTACGTCACTACGACGCTGCGCATGCGCACGAGGCCACATCCAGCGTGGGATTCATACGGCAGCCATTCAAAGTGGAGAGGCAAGCGTTTGGACTCCGGTGGACTGTTTCAAGTTGGCAAACAGCACCCCTGGCATCCGGTGAGCTGTGATTTCCACAGGCAGCCCTGAGGGAGCCTACAAAGACGGATATTCTGCAGCAAAGAAACCGGATGGTGGTGATATAATCACAAATTGCCTTTTTATCATTTTACTCTTGTGAGTGTGTTTCTTCCCCTCCCCCTTCCCTTCCCTTTTTTCATATTAAAAACACAGTTTTCTGCTATGGGGCGTGCGCTCTCTCTCTTTTTCTGTTTCTAGATACCCCTGGATGTGGTTTATCCCATGTGAGAGCAGCCGGAGAACCCCTTTATCAGCATCATTTACCTTTATTCATGGACTAACATCTAAAGGACTGGTTGGACTTTATTATTCTTTCTTAACACTTTTGTACATTTTTTTATATCAAGTTTATTGTGCTTTACCATTTTGTATATTGATATATTTGTATTTTATTTATTTTTTGCACATCAATCACAATTATTAACTTTATACACTTTAGTCACTTATTAGGTTTTTAACACTCGCAGTTCTACTCTGGCGCTACATTTTTTGTCCATATATATATATATATGTATATAGTCTAATCTGGCAAGAGCAAACGAAAGACAGCTCTCAGTGGTAAATGAAAAAAGACCTGTATTCAGATAAACAGCAGAACAAAAAAACCAACATTCGGTCCTCGTGGGACCTTTTATCAGGGTGGTGCTGAAGGTCCCTATGCGGACCGAAACGTTGGTCTTGTTTGTGCTGCTGTTTATCTGGATTACAGGTCTTATTGTTCATTTACCACTGAGTACTGTCTTTTGTTTACTCTTGCCAGAGTTGACTACCTTTTCCTTATTTATTCCTATAGGACATGCAACGCCATCATTATTTTGTCTTTGGAGTGCCAGCTGTCTCCTTATTTTATATATATATATATATATATATATATGGACTGAACCTCTGATTGAGCGACCTGTGCTGAAGCAAGGACTAGTTGAGCCAAGTGGGCTGAAGCAAGAACTGATTGAGCCACCTGTGCTGAAGCTGGGATATCCTAAAAAACCTTACCTCTTGGGGGAGGGGGGGAGCTTGAGTACTGGAGTCATAGTAAGAACCGCTGGGTTCGGTTATGCACACCAAAATAAAAATAAAACATTTAAAAAGAATACCAGAGCCCTTCTATAAAGGGCAGTGCATTCGCTGCCTGGGTAAATGAAATTGTACAAGATAAATAAATTAAATTAAAAGTTGAAAAAAAATCAAATAAAAATATTTATGATAACATATTACAAAATGAAGGTTAAATGCTAAGGGCTACATTATCGTTTGCATTGTCTGTGGAATTGCCCAGTAATCCAGAAATTCTGGTCACAAATAGGCAAATATTGCAAAGATTCACTAGACACAAACATACATATAGACTGAGAATATGCGATCTTTAGTTTTTTAATCCCTGCTACAGAAAGAAAAAGCGCGATCCGAACAGGGAAAAGCAAAGTTATACAAATTATAGCTATGTAGCAAGGAGACCGATTCTGTAGCAATATATACACTTCCCCATCATTAAAACTATGGAAAGAAAAAATGTTTAGTCTATTCACACTAGACTGGGTTGAAGCAACGATGGACAAAGAAAAAAAGGTGGCGATGTTCTTCCAAGAGAGATAAAGTCCAAAATACAAGAAGATTTTCAACACACAACATGGTTCGCAACGCGCACGCTAGTCAGAAATCCCCCAATAAGAATTTGAATATTTTACAGTCCAAAACAGGGATCTATAGAATAGGGATAAGACTATTGACAATAATATCAACAGACACAGATTTAGAATACACACCATATAAATAAAGAAGGGTCTTTATGACAACGGGAACAAGCTGATGAGGTTTGAGAGTAGAGGATGATGTACCTGGGTGACTTAACAGGAGTATATTATTCTAAGTATGTTTTAACTGGTTGACAATTTACAGTAAGATTGTTATATATTATATTGTTGTTGTGTTAAAGTTAAAAAAAAGAGGAACTTACAGAATGTAAAACTACTGATGCAAGACAGAATGTATTGAAAATAAGTATGTTTTACCATGTACGAATGGAAATGTATAACATGTAGATGTTTGTAAGATTTCTAATAAAAAGATTTTCTAAAAAATAAATGGGTATTTCATACTTGGATTGGGATCACTCGCCGTGAGCGTCTTTAACCAAGGCTGTGCTACAAAAGCTGTGTTATAAGGCAGGCATAAGCTTATAGGGATCCATGTTAAAATGGATAAGATGCAAAAGGGGACACAATGCCAGTGCTCATTTGCATGTCATTACCCAGAATTATATATATGTGTATATATGTTATTATGGCTGTACAGTAATAAAGGTTTTGTGGTTTGGTAATTAATACATGCTGTGGCCTTTCCCTCCATTAAGGTGTATGTGGTTACTTTATTTTGCTTTAAGGGGTGACAATGGGCATCATGGGCTTATGGGTATTTAATTATTGTACCAAAGCACAAGACCGTTGGGTATGATGACTGAGTAAGGAACAAAGAGACTTTGCAGAGAGAGGACAAGAGACAATTCAGCAGATCTGGAGTGGGTATGTAGCAGGGTGACTAATGCCACAAAAACAAATACCTGAAGAACAGGCTGGTTCCACCTAGGAATCAGCACAATCTTTATGAGAAGGTTTTCAGGGGTACAATTACTAGCTGTTAGTCTATTATTTGGGACTTTTATTAATACAGTAGTATAATATTTATGCTTTTATTTTGTTTTATTTAAATGTCTTTTAATCAACAGTTTCTGACCTAATGGGTAGGATATATGGAATAATAATGGGTGCTCCAATAGTCCCGGAAATG
Source organism: Ascaphus truei (assembly GCA_036426205.1). Lineage (NCBI taxonomy): Eukaryota > Metazoa > Chordata > Amphibia > Anura > Ascaphidae > Ascaphus > Ascaphus truei. The sequence continues at coordinate 102,764 of WSYH01001027.1, read as the reverse complement.
TGTTCAATAAATCTTCAGCAAGAATTACATGGAATCGTGGCTTTCCTTATTAGGAGTGGATATACTACTAGGTGAGTAACAATAAGTTCAACTTTCTTAAGCCTCCTGAATGTAACAGGGAAATGATGTTCTCACCTCGCCGCACCCCATTGGTGACAATAATGTAATAAAGTCCAAAGAACTCACCAAAGTTTGTAGTAAATCTTGTCACCAATCTTTAGAAAGCTTCTTTATATCTTACCCACTCCTAAGGCGAGATGAATTCATTGAAGGCGTGTCCAGCCACAGGTAGAGATCAACACAGCAGGAACAAAAGCAAAAATGCATAAAGCAGCACACTGCCCAGAAAAAAAAACAGGTGGTATAAAAATATAAAAAATTTATTGCCCAACCAGCATTACAAAAAATGAGGTGTGGACCCACCTTTTTTGTAATGCTGGTTGGGCAATACATTCCAACAATGGCAGAAGTAAAAAACAAACTAAACTACATTATGGTAATGGCAAAACTTATCAGTTTATTACAGGATAGATACGAAGGATTCCTGAAGATATGGGCGCCATGGATGATATATTCGCAAGCAAATGTTTAATGACTCTCTATTTGTTTTCTCTCCAACACAACAATATGTGACTGTAATGTGAACCACACTGAATCGCAAATGTAAATGTAATAACGTTTAAACGGAAGCTCTGAGAATAAAGAAAAGATGGAAATGTATCCCCCCCTCACTGGTTTTTTTCTTTCTGTACCCCCTCCCTACCCAAAATATAACTTGTCAGATAAAGAACAATAAAATCCAAGTTAAAAAAAAAAAGTACCTTACTATTTTATCATTTAGTTCTGAGTCTGTTGCTGTCTCATCATGGAATAGAGGCAGTGCTAATACTCAATGCTGCTGTCCCATCATGCAATAGAGGCAGTGCAAATACTCAATGGCGCTGTCTCATCATGGAATAGAGGCAGTGCTAATACTCAATAATGCTGTTCTATCATGCAATAGAGGCAGTGCTAATACTCAATGATGCTGTCCTATCATGCAATAGAGGCAGTGCAAATACTCAATGCTGCTATCTCATCATGCAATAGAGGCAGTGCTAATACTCAATGCCGCTGTCCTATCATGGAATAGAGGCAGTGCTAATACTGAATGCTGCTGTCCTATCACGGAATCTATTGGGATATATAATTCCAGGTACACAGTCTGTATCGTCACAGGTTTCCCATACCTATAATAAAGGTTTAAATGTAGACAAATTTGTACCACTTACCATGCTATTACAATCAACCAACAATAAGTGGAATTTTGATTATATGTAACACACAGAACAAGAATAAATGCATCACACATACAACTATTAGGTTGCTCAACTCCTTGGCTAGAGCAACACAGACGGAGCTGCACCATGTATATAAAATTGGGAATTACATAAGTAATCCTACATAACACAACATAAAGAAAATATATAAGTAAAGAAGAAACTTCATTCATTTTTTATGTCGTTTTTAAACAGTAGAACCTAATAAACCTAATAAAGGTGCATTAAACACTTTGGTTTATACTAGGGGTAACAACATCTTTATCCCCTCTTCTATGGCTATCACGATCCAATATATGAAGAATTTCACATAGTCATACACGAGGGCGGGCTCATGCGCTGTATACATGAGGATGCGCACGCAACCGCCCATGAACTCTTATTCAAATTCCGAGAACTTTAACCAAAACTGACACTAAAATGCGCACACCAACTTATGTGAAATGCGCGCGCAGCCCCCAAGATGGCGGCGCTCCGTCGCGGAAGCAAAGGATCATTAAGTACATTGAGGACAAGATTGGCTACTACAAGTATAAAAACACAGCCAGACAGCCGGTCAACATCTATTGAGCCTGAGGAAGTCCTGTTACAGGACGAAACGCGTTGCTCTGCACACTACATTGGGACAATTTCTTAACCTATCCAGCGGGACCAGAGGCTTAGTCTTAGCTCTCCATCCGGACGCGGAGTGAGGGATCCCCTATCACTATTGCCCTAGCATTCCCTTAGTCCACATTGCCTTGGAGACCACTGGTTTCCATTTTTTACTTTATTTTATTTCATTTTGTATTTGTTAACCCCTTCTGTTGTAATAAAGTTTAACCCTTTTAGACCAAACAGTCTGCATATATCCTTTTGATTCAGCGTTGCAGGAAGAACCCAAGAAAAACACCAGAAGAGAACAAGAAACCACTACAAGTGTGTACTCACACTGGCACGTGTGAGTATTGAGCTATTTTTCTCTTTCATCACTATCCACCCTGATCACAAGGCTGCATTAACCTCAAATATTTGCCAGATATTCACCATCTGACACCCTGATCCAATCCCTGAGGTGGGAAGATCAAGATACCTTGATAAAAGATCCCTCACATTGGCCCGTGTGAGTGTTGGTTCATAACATTGCATTGCAACGGTTTTTTGTTGCACTAGTCCATCACCCCCCTTTACACTACAACTGTCACACATATGTGTATTGACCATCTTACCTTTCCATTTCCACGAGGATAAAACCCCCATCGAACGAAGAAAAGACAGAGGAGGAAACACCTAGCAAAGAGACGACAGCAGACGGGAAGAAAATTCTACCGAGAAGAAAATCGACCTAAAGAAACCTTGATGGGATAAAACTTACACAAGGCCGTGTAAGTTTTCTATTTATATTTATTTTTATTTTCATCCCACCCACCTACACATATCACTGTCTCCACACCATTACTATACGGAGTCTACTACGTAGACTGGCACCCGCAATAGAGGTGTCCTCCACAGAATTGATTATCAATATATCGGACATACCACTAACTATGCTCCCCCTTCTTCTTTCTGCATCACATTGTCAATAAGGATCCTGGATTGATCCTGCTGGGGTTCTGAGTCACAGGAGGACAACTTGAGAAACATTCATTCCGGGCTGTATTATATTTTATATATAGCCATGTGTATAAATGGTTTATTGCTTTCCTCTCTGTGGGCAGTAAGTCCTGGTAAGAACAGGTATGCCCACAGTAGTTATGGAGGTTTTCCCTCATCCAATGGTGAGGTGCCCTATGTATGGAGGGGAGTGGCCGTATGCTCTGAGTCCCTGGATAGTATTGTATTGTATTGTATGTCTTTATTTATATAGCGCCATTAGTGTACATAGCGCTTCACAGTAGTAATACATGTGGTAATCAAATAAATAACAGATAATATAAATAACAGATCATGGGAATAAGTGCTTTAGACATAAAAGTAACATTTCGGAAGAGGAGTCCCTGCCCCGAGGAGCTTACAGTCTAATTGGTAGGTAGGGAGAACGTACAGAGACAGTAGGAGGGAGTTCTGGTAAGTGCGTCTGCAGGGGGTCAATCTTTATGTATCCTGTGTTCAGAATATCCACAGTGCTATTCATATGCTTCTTTAAGCAAGTGTGTCTTAAGGTGGGTCTTAAAGGTGGATAGAGAGGGTGCTATTTGGGTACTGAGGGGAAGGGCATTCCAGAGGTGTGGGGCAGTCAGTGAAAAAGGTTTAAGGCGGGAGAGGGCTTTAGATACAAAGGGGGTAGAAAGAAGACATCCTTGAGAAGAACGCAAGAGTCTGGATGGTGCATAGCGAGAAATTAGGGATGAGATGTAAGGAGGGGCAGAAGAATGTAAAGCTTTAAAAGTGAGGAGAAGAATGGAGTGTGAGATGCGGGATTTGATCGGAAGCCAGGAGAGGGATTTCATGAGGGGAGATGCTGAGACAGATCTACTGTAGGAAAGAGTAGAGTGATTCTGGCAGCAGCATTTAGGATAGATTGTAGGGGAGACAGGTGAGAGGCAGGAAGGCCAGACAGCAGACAGTGACATAAGGGATGCGACTGCCTCCTGAAGTATATAAGGCACAACCCGGGTTAACTGTAGTGTTGTTGGTTGGGTGTTGGTGGTGGATTTTGGAGTGAGAGTTCAAGTTCTAGTTCTACAGTGTTCTGACAGCGGCGGAAAGCTGATAGGATAGCTTGACCTGCATAAGGGAGTAGGAAACAATTTGTGACCCTAGTGAAGTAACTAGCGGTCCGGGTTGACCAATCAGCCTGTCAAGGCACTCTGTGTCCAGGGACCTGGCGCAGAGAGGATCTCCCTAGGAGAATAGGGAATCCCACTTCGATTCAGGAGGGCGTACCTTGCGAAGGGACAGCACGGAGAGATGTGCGGCTAGAGCCGGCAGCTGCATGGGGCAGTCTGCCACATCACCGTCAATAATAAAGATGCCTTGTTCAACGAGACCCCCATTGTGTGAGTGTGAAGTTACTCGCACATGGATGGCACTACTGAGAAGGAGTTCCTCACCAGGACCATCTCCCTGCGGAAGCACAGATCCTGATGAGGTGGAGGCGCTGCACATGATGTAAGTTGGACTCGCCCACACTACCTCAGCTACCTGCCTGTTGATAATCCCTTAATACCATCAAGCGGGAGACTCAGGAGCCCTGTTGCCTACAGGTGCACCATCAAACACCACACGTAATGGGGACAGTTTAGATCACCCGGGCCAATGTGCGATTGGGGGGGGGGGGATAAACCCGTTACATTTGGAGGCGCTGCTGAGATACCTGTCAACAGGACAGGCTTTTGCTAGGCACACTAGGAAACAGGGAAAGTGTATACTGCCACTTTGTGCTGCATTGGGAAGGAACCACAGGGAGACCCTGGGAACCTGAGAGGAGTGAGTGGGTCTGGATGAGATGGGCTATAGCTGTCCGAATCACCTTGAGGGAGTGCTAGGGGTAGGGCGCCTGGAGGGATAGACTGTTAACTTAGGTCAGGAATCCTGGAAAGGGACTACACTAGGCTGACCAAGAGAGGTTGATGCCCAAGTACTGCATGGAAGCCCCAGAGTACTCTAGCCTATTCCAGAGCACTTACCGAAGGGAGCACAGACTGGGAGGAAGGAGATACAGTAGACACTGAGAGAGTGAGCCTAGCCTGAGGTAGTGCAACACGAGTTAGACGTATGTTAGATACACGAGGTGGTGCACCAGGCATGTTTATTGTACGGATGTGGTAGCTGCCCCGCAGAGCGGAGCTCCATGTACAGTAACCCAGTATACAGTGATCAAGAGGTGACCGTCGGAATGGAGGATCTGCAAAGGGCAGAAGGTCCAGGATGTTGGGAAGAGGAAGGTGAACAAGCTTCACGAGAGACTCTTGTGTGTTTGTTATGGAATGGCGTGAAAGCCGTGGCTGCGCCGTGTTTGTCATGCTTTTGTTCTCCGGATGATACCCTTGAGAATAGTGAGGACGACAGTCTTGTGCGATGGGAGGAACGAAATGGACTTTGTTACAAACCAGTTAATAAACAGCCAGACACTACCTCAAATACAAAGAAGGACAGTGCTTACCAAAATGGCGATTCCCGCGTTCCCGGGACACCGCGTGGGCCAGCTGCAGAAAGTCTTGCAACTCTGCAGTTTTCAAATGGTTGGCCAGGATTGGCGGCAACGAGGAAACTCCACCCAGTTGAGGAGTTTGGCGCGAAAGCTGGAGCCGCGCCCTCATGGACGATGACTCACTCAGCCCCAGTGCTGGGTCAGCCTACAAAGCAGAGAGACGTCCCCCTAGTTTCAACCAGGGGGAGTGGTCTAAAGTTCCACCGGATGCTGATGGAGGAGGTGGGGGGAAGGACAGCTCAACCATCCCCTGCACTTCAGTTGCGAAGAGCCATCGATCACTACAGACCACTAGGAAGAGTGACTCCGTTGGTGACAATGGCTAAGCAAGCGGAAAAGGGGGAACAGAGTCCCCTAATATCAACCCACCCCTACTCGGCTCCAGGAGGCTTCCTGATCATCCGAGTAGAAGGTGTGGAGACAGTGGTTTGTCTCTGCCTGCAGTGCAGACTGCCTGGTGGAGCCGTGGGCAGTGAGGCTCGGTGCCCTCACTGTAGTCTACAGTACATGTGGCCCATGACGACTTTTGTGCCGATACAGACTGTCGGGATGAGACACCCTACTCCGACGGTGGCAACGGAGCTTCCAGGTGCCCTATGGAGGGAGAGTGCAGATCCCGTGGAGCCGGAACCCGACCGGGTTCGCAAGCCGGAGAAGTCCAGTCATCGTAAAGGTGACCGGAAAGGAGCCCATAGATGGTCCCCTACCGGAATACCCCGACCGAATTGCAAAATAGAGTCCTCGGACGAGGAGTGTGCCAGGCTGGCAGAGGCACAGGACTTGCTGGAGGAGTACCATGCTACTGGTATTCCGTGGCGAGATGCCATTCCCCGTGGTGTGGAGACACGAAGCCGTGTGTCTCCAGTGCTGTGACAACCCGATCGCCGGAGTCCCACTGCTGTGGTGACTAGCGGGTCGGAAGGAGGTCGATTTACTCCGACCCTGCGGAGCAGCAGGTTAACTCCGTGCTCACTGCAGATGCCGGAGCTGGAGGCGAGCGAAGAACGGGACCAGGGTCAAGCTGGACCGCGCAGCAGAAGGGTGTTGCTGGATGTTCTCGTGGAAGAAGAGGTCTCGCTTGGGGACCCAACCCAAGATGGCGTCGCAGCACGTGCGGATCCTGAGACAGTTCCGGACGACCTGGGCGGTGTCGAGATGGAGGCAGTGGCGCCTCCACCATCGAACAGTGGTAGTCGATCCCCTACGGACAGCCGACGGAGTGGGCACTCGAATCGGAGAACGAGGGGACCCACTACCGAAGGATCGAGCGGACATTGTGGTGCACGTGAGTCTGGTGTTGCGGAGGAGCAGGCCGGGACCCTGCCAGCCCCTACCGTCCTTTCCCGTGCCCCAACCCCGTCCATTCCCAGGGTTAGTCCCACGGCCCTAGTTCAAACCCCTGTCCCTGTCACTGGTTCCTTTGGGTCGATATCTAGTCTGGGCATGTCAGGGGATTCCCGGGGTCCTATCACAGAACGGACTGGAAGCCTGGACTGGGGAACATCTGATGATGGATCGGAGGGTGGAGGGAGAGTTTCACCCCGGGGTTCCATTATTAGCGCGCTGAGTCGTGAGGGCGGACACTGGTCGCAGCGCAAGGAAAGGGTTGCGAGATCGGAGGATACTTCAGGGGTGTTCTCGGCCCGATGATGAAGAAGAGCCACTAGAGCCTAACTCTGAGGAAGTAAGGGAGACTAGGTGGTGGGCACCGTTATATGAGGGGTATGCCGCCTGGCTCGACCGTACCCATTTTCTGTTAGAACGGGAGGGGGTGGTTGATCACTGGTGGGCTCCCGGGGATTTTAATGACGAGGCGTATCTTAAAGCCCTAATGGTAAGGTGGGATCGGATTCAGGGAGGCCTTATTACCCCAAAGGGATCAGAAGTGTTAGATGACCCGGTAGATGCAGATGAGCCCCTGTCATGGGTGTTGCCAGGAGTGGCTGGGCAAAGTAGACTAACCCGAACTTGCCGAGCTGAACGGGCTATTGCAGCCCAGTATAAAAGGTCACATGGGCTTGAATACCCATATGTACCCGAACCTCTAATGAGAGAGATTGAGGAGAACAGGGAGAAGTGGCTCAGAAATGATATCGAGCACTATATTGTAAATAAGGGAGGAGATATTAGAGGGATCCAGGCGGAGAAGAGGGTTTCACAACTCATGCGGGTTTGGAAGATAGGACGTAGTGTGTATATTCACAAGGTGGTATACTGTAACGAGCGGGGGTTACCACGAGAGTATAGCATAATTGTTCATGATGCAGCGGGGCGGGAGGTGAAGAAGCCAGACCCTCGACACTATTATTAGGTCCGCAACGAGTGGTTTGTCTTTTTGTTCTTTGCTGCTTACTGCTGGTCGGTGGGTGGGTGTTATCTGTACTATGAAGATGTGATGATGTTACTGCTGAATTGTACGTTCTTTTTCAGTGCTTCCTGGAGCAAGGTACACGAAATTTAGGACCCAGCAGGGATGGTGGGGATTCAACAGGGGGAGTATATAGCCATGTATATAAATGGTTTATTGCTTTCCTCTCTGTGGGCAGTAAGTCCTGGTAAGAACAGGTATGCCCACAGTAGTTATGGAGGTTTTCCCTCATCCAATGGTGGGGTGCCCTATGTATGGAGGGGAGTGGCCGTATGCTCTGAGTCCCTGGATTGTGACATAAGGGATGCGACAGCCTCCTGAAGTATATAAGGCACAACCCGGGTTAACTGTAGTGTTGTTGGTTGGGTGTTGGTGGTGGATTTTGGAGTGAGAGTTCAAGTTCTAGTTCTACAGTGTTCTGACAGCGGCGGAAAGCTGATAGGATAGTATGACCTGCATAAGGGAGTAGGAAACAATTTGTGACCCTAGTGAAGTAACTAGCGGTCCGGGTTGACCAATCAGCCTGTCAAGCCACTCTGTGTCCAGGGACCTGGCGCAGAGAGGATCTCCCTAGGAGAATAGGGAATCCCACTTCGATTCAGGAGGGCGTACCTTGCGAAGGGACAGCACGGAGAGATGTGCGGCTAGAGCCGGCAGCTGCATGGGGCAGTCTGCCACATCACCGTCAATAATAAAGATGCCTTGTTCAACGAGACCCTCACTGTGTGAGTGTGAAGTTACTCGCACATGGATGGCACTACTGAGAAGGAGTTCCTCACCAGGACCATCTCCCTGCGGAAGCACAGATCCTGATGAGGTGGAGGCGCTGCACATGATGTAAGTTGGACTCGCACACACTACCTCAGCTACCTGCCTGTTGATAATCCCTTAATACCATCAAGCGGGAGACTCAGGAGCCCTGTTGCCTACAGGTGCACCATCAAACACCACACGTAATGGGGACAGTTTAGATCACCCGGGCCAATGTAAAATTGGGGGGGGGGGGGGATAAACCCGTTACATATATTTTTTTCAATATATATACGCCTTATTGAGATAGCGCCCGGGTATCTGTCCTAACCTATCATGGAATAGAGGCAGTGCTACTGTAATACTCAATGCTGCTGTCCCATCATGGAATCGAGGCAGTGCTAATATTCAATGATGCTGTCCTATCATGCAATAGAGGCAGTGCTAATACTCAATGATGCTGTCCTATCATGCAATACCTCTATTGCATCTAGTGCTCTGCTGTCCCATCATGGAATAGAGGCAGTGCTAATACTCAATGATGCTGTCCTATCATGCAATAGAGGCAGTGCTAATACTCAATGCTGCTGTTCCATCATGGAATAGAGGCAATGCTAATACTCAATGATGCTGTCCTATCATGCAATAGAGGCAGTGGTAATACTCAATGATGCTGTCCTATCATGCAATAGAGGCAGTGCTAATACTCAATGCTGCTGTTCTATCATGGTATAGAGGCAATGCTAATACTCAATGATGCTGTCCCATCATGGAACAGAGGCAGTGCTAATACTCAATGATGCTGTCCCATCATGGAATAGAGGCAGTGCCAATACTTAATGATGAATTGCAGGCCGTGTTGAAAACAGATCATTAGCAGAAAATCACAATGTATTAAATGTGTGTATATCATCATTGCACACAGGAAACGTACCAACTTACAAGAGTTCATTTTTATCAGTGGAAGTATTTTCACACATGGGGAAATAATGTAGTATAATTAATCTCATCCATTTTTCTTTTCCCAATTTGATGTACTATACTGAACCATTTTTTAACAATTTCCTTGTGGGAGTATTAGCTGGGAAGAATAATTGTTAATTTGATCTTATGATCAGTTATCTTATATATAAAGCACATCAAGTGCATCCATTAAATGAAATGTGCGTAATTTAGAAAATGTTGATGTGGGGATAGATTAGAAATACACATACTAGTTAAGATATATTGCTTGTATGCTGTGTTTGCAGTGCTGCTGACAATAAAAAGCCAGTACAATTAAGCCATGTATTAAAGACTCGAACCACAGTTTGAGTTCTTCATATCAGCTTTCGCAACATCATTTCTGTCCCAGGGATGTCAAGTAATGATCAGTTCCTAATCAGCAGCCATGTGCATGGGATGTACAGTAGCATTAGATATATTCCACAGTGCAAAGAAACTGAACGTAGTCAACCAAAAATACACGATCCATGAGTCTTTACGTGTTTTAAAATTGTGTACTGTTGCAGGGTACATGCAACCACACGCGGGTTCTCTTGATAAGGCTTATTTATTGAGCCTTTAAAAATACAGCACACAAAAACAAAACAGCTTCTTTTTCAGCATACAAAAACAAGACAGCTTCTTTTTCAGCATACAAAAACAAGACAGCTTCTTTTCAGCATGTAGAACACAGACAGTTCATCAAAACATATACTTTGAAGACAGACCTTGTAGCAGTAATCTTTACTTCAGCATTTCGCTCCTATCTCTTGACCAGCTAGCCTGCATGTGTGTACAGCCTGGGGTTTTTAAAACACCTTGATGAGGCAGCTGGTATCAGACTAATTATGCAGCCCTCTCACCTGAAACTTAACCTCGTCACTGCTGCACTGCAAAACTAAACATAGGTCTGCCAGGTATATGGCTGGTGACGTCTATTCACCCTGTCACATGTACCTATTTGAATTTAAACCATTTTTAAATATAATATTCATAACAAAATTATTTGTTACATATTTTGGTCAATGTATAAATAAGGAAATACAGACACATTAGAAAAAGATGCCCTTGCCTGCATCTATGAAAATGATGTGTGTGTGTGAATTCTCCTCTAAGAATTTATCCACAGCACAATCTACCTGATTAGTCTGCAGCTTAAAGATTGTGCTTAAAGGTTGTCATATTTGCATATCCTATATAATAAGCTCTGTAAATATATGGAGTATTGGTTAATTTATGTGGAAGTATATAAGCAAATCTCTCAAATCTTTATTCATTGCCTCAAAGTGGCGGAAAAGTAGCAATGGGTATTCAAGAAGATGCATAGTGGCCCTTGAGTTGGTAGGTTTAACCATACTTTGAAAGCTTGAACACTTAGTGGGACAGGAACTTGCCAACAGGCAAATAAGGCAAGTATGACAAGTAAGGTCTCAACCCCCAAATACGGAAAACACGGTCATTTATAATTTGACAAACCATTACTATATAAAGAATTTATGAAGATTATAGGTGAAAGTGCAGAAAAAAATGGAGGAATCACCAACAAACAAAAAGGATAAGAAAATATCACAAGAGACAAAGCAATTACTAAAGAAATGAAGCAATCCCAAGATGCAAAAACAGGAACTGAATATGTAAATTAGTGCAAGACTATGTGCAAACATATAACTGATGATGTGCTGTAAGAAAATATAACTGTGATTTGGTGAAGAAGAGGATTAAAGATAACAACAACATAAAGAAAATGAAGAAGCGACTTATGATTGGAAATAAGCAAATCATTGCACTCCAAAAAGACGAAGGATCAACATAAAAGACTGCACTTATCATAAAGAGAGTTAGGGACTTCTACATGAAAGTGTACGCGGACACAGAAAACACAGAAACAGCAAAGGACACGTGAGAAGAAGTTCACAGTGGATACCACACAATGGACCACATCCAAGTTGTACAAGAAGTGATTTCTCAAAGTAATGAATACAATCTACCAATCATTTTAGGATTCGTAGATTATGAAAAAGCATTTGATTCTGTCTACACCTCAGCGGTTCTAAATTAATTAAGAAGACAAAGTGTATAACATACATTGATGTTATAAAGAACGAGACTGCCACATCAACCATTAGACGCAAAGATAAATATCAGCAATGGAGTGAGGCATGGAGACATCATGTCACCAAAACCTTTCACAGCAACACTTAAAGAACTGTTCATGACATTGCATTTGGAACAAAAAGGAATCAAAATCAGTGAAAAGGAATACAAATCAATGGTGAATACGTGAGTCACCTTCAATTTTCAGATTACCTAATTTTTTTGCAGCAAGTCTAGAAGACCTCAAGCAAAAAGTCGGAGAACACCCTGAAACAAGTAAGATTGTGAATCTCAGATAGACCAACGGGATGTTGAACAAATGTGTCATCTGCAAATATCGAAAGAAATTAAATAGAACTTGGAGAAGTCGAAGGGGTTATATACCTTGCCTAGCAAGTAACAATGAATATGGGATGGAGCGCATTTGGAAGAATCAAAACAATCTTTAAAGGAACCTTCCACTGTTCCTCAAGAGGAAAGTTTTTGCCCAGTGTATTCTGCCTTTGCTCACGTATAGTTCTGAAACTTGGACCCTAAATGCAAAGGTAATGCTGAAGCTTCAGACAAAAGAAGTGTGAGAGATGTATATGAGAGATGCATACAGGATATTACCAGAAGACACAGGAAAAATAATGAATGGGTTTGAAACAAAGTCTGTGACATCATCACAAGGGTGAAGAAATTAAAATGGCTGTGGGCCGAACATATCACAAGAAGAAATTACCATTGTTGGGCAAAGATGGTATTTGTCTGGATTCCAAGGGAAATGTAAAGACCAAGATGAAGGCTAAAAGTTAAATTGGAGGATGAAATCAGAAAATGTGTTGGAGCTGAAGATAATTATATAAGCAAATGAGCCTGCTCCTAAATTGGCCTGTCTCTCTCTCTCTAAAAAAAATTGATTCAAAAGAGGTTAAATAAACTGCAAGAAACACCACATGTTTCTAAAGGAGACTGTGAAACAATAATGTTCTTGCCTATGTATACCTCTCCCTGTGACCACATATTGTATATAAAAATATCCACATTTCCAATAAAGTGAAGCTCAGTTCTTTATTTTCTGAACGTGTCCAGCATTGTTCAAGTTGTAATTTATAAATTAATACGATTTAATGAAACATTGACATTTCTTTTGTGCGAAAAGCTGACATTCGATCTTATTGTAGTACAATCATTTTTGCAAACAAAATACTTATTTTCCAAGTTGTACCCTGTGCCAGGGTTACAGTATTTAATCATCCTATTGTAAAAAACATTTATTGAATAAGCTAATTTTTCATGCGTTAGATTTGCTATGTAAAAACAAAGAAGGATTAAGTTACATGAAACATATTTTGATTATAAATAATAAAATATTTTTTAAATAGGAAGCAACGGAAGGTGTAAAATGGATATGAGCGATAAAAGTATTGAGAGTTATCTTTTTTTTTTTTCTGTTCCATCTGGCAAAAATCACCCTTGTACCATAACAGATGGCTTTAAATGCAGTGATTACAAAAATCCTGAAGTTAAAATAGTTTAATTACTAAGTCAATACCACCTCCAACCTTTGCTGAGGCTTTAGTGTAAAAACAACAGACGGTATAATGCACACGGCAGGACAATATTTAACCAGAACTTTGCATTAGCGGCTGCAGTGCAGATTTCCATGAAGCCTTTAGAATGCTAAAGATTATCTGATTTGCAGTTTATATTTGTTAACTATCTCAGTCCATCCAATACCCAACAAAAGGACTGAAATGTTTAGGAAATATCTGTCCACTGTATGCGTAAAGCCTCACTTTACTGTAATCATTTAGAAATGCATACCCTTTACTGCAGCTAGAAATGCATACCCTTTATTGCAGCTAGAAATGCATACCCTTTACTGCAGCTAGAAATGCATACCCTTTATTGCAGAAGGCCTCCATAACTCAATTCTTCTACTCTACTTTACCCGCACTCAATTCTACTACTCTACTTTACCCGCACTCAATTCTACTACTCTACTTTACCCGCACTCAATTCTTCTACTCTACTTTACCCACACTCAATTCTACTACTCTACTTTACCCGCACTCAATTCTTCTACTCTACTTTACCCGCACTCAATTCTACTACTCTACTTTACCCGCACTCAATTCTTCTACTCTACTTTACCCGCACTCAATTCTTCTACCCTACTTTACCAGCACTCAATTCTACTACTCTAATTTACCCGCACTCAATTCTACTACTCTACTTTACCTGCACTCTATTCTACTACTCTACTTTACCTGCACTCTATTCTACTACTCTACTTTAACCACACTCAATTCTTCTACTCTACTTTACCCACATTCAAACTACTATTCTACTTTACCCGCACTCAGTTCTTCTACCCTACTTTACTCGCATTCAATTCTTCTACTCTACTTTACCCGCACTCAATTCTACTACTCTACTTTACCCACACTCAATTCTACTACTCTACTTTAACCACACTCAATCTACTACTCTACCCACACTCAGTTCAACTACTCTACATTAACCACACTCAATTCTTCTACTCTACTTTACCCGCACTCAATTCTACTACTCTACTTTTTGCATTTAATTTTTTCTTGGTTAGAAAGGCCATAATTGATTGTCTTAAAAAAACATGACCGTTTGCACATAAATGTTGACTGTCTGCAGTTGGATTGATTCCTTAAATTATTGCAATTATAATAATAACAGACAAGACTTCTGATTGCCTTGTGGACCAGTTACAACTAGCACGTCTACAGCTTTGTCACACTGATACTGTAATCTCTGATAAAACTAGTGAGTCCTTATGGGTGACCAGCTTTCTATCTGTCTCTAGTATCATGGTCAATCCAGGCTACTAGGTTCAACCAAATTTCCTAGAGTAGAAGATTATCACCAATATTCATTAAGTGCCAATGCGAGGTATCGTTCTGCGACCTGATGTTAACTTCAATTTAATTGAATGGCAGGTACTGTAGCTCCAGATCGGGGAGTGATACCTCGCATTGGCACTTAGTGACTCTTCACCTAAGGAGTCTTTGAGTCGATTCAAGTTATATTTTTTTATTGCTTAAGATGCCTTCATCTACATCAAATGTCCATAGCCTCGCCATAAAACATATAAAAATACCTTTTAGTGCCAATTTAATGAGATAAGTACTACTATTTATGCTTCATATACTGCCTCCTATACCCCACAGTGATCTAAATTCTTCTGCAGGGTCAGGACATGATTAAAGGAATTGCCAGCTACTAATGAGTTATGTGCGTGTGTAAAAAGGCAGAAGAAAAAGAGTGATGATATTTAAATCCTCCATGGCTACAGAGAAGAAGACAGTGGGATATGCAGGGCTGCTTGGAAACCATGAAGATAGCCTGCATCCTGTATTAGTGCATTTAGATTACATACTGGAAGACTGGCGGCTTTGTTTACAACTTTTCTAGGCATGTTCCTTGAGGAAGAGGATGCAGGTTTTGTATCACAAAGGACAAAAGGTGTAGTGGACCTGATGCCCACTGAATCATGCTCCGTGCTGTAGTTTATAATGAACCAGTGAAGTGATTGGATTATTCATTACTCTTCTTATTAATGGAAATTATAGATGATGCCCTTTGTAAAGGAACACAATTAAGGGGATTTGTATCAAGCTGACGACTACCTGTTTGGCCTTTACAATCTTGTCTAAAAAAAAAAAAACATTCGGTATGTGCATTTCTTTATGTCAATTTTTAAAGCTACTTTGCTTTATGTGTGTAATTTGCTTGTGTTCTGTAAGGTACTTCCACCCTTATGGGAAAGTCCCTGAGTGGTAAAGAGCATCATTCTAAAAGTTTCTGTAAAACAGGAAGAGTCGCACGTTTCTTGAGCAGCTAGCTATCTCTGGTTTATTGGCAAGGGAAGAAACAATGCCTATATCCACATTTGGGTGTGTTTAAAATATAAGTTGGGAATCTAGGAATTTTAAAACCACAATTCTCTCCTGAAGCCTACAGTATATGAGCTGAACTGATATAATATTGGTATCTGCCCCTGATCATATCCTGATTTTTTAATTATTGTTGTTAAAAATCATGTTTTTCTTAATTTCTAACATGAAAACCTTGTCACTTTATATTCCAAACACTTAAATCTCCTGAACAAAGCAGAAAGATGAAGTTGGATCGGCGCCACAGCAGGAAATAAGTCAGAGTTCACTGAAGTTCCGGTATTGAAGAAGCTTTATTAGTATGTAACGGTGTTTCTGGCCCGGCCTGACCCACCCAATCTCACATTGGCCCCTGTGGTCTAACCGGCCCCCATTACAGTGTGGTAGTGTCTGGTGGTGCACCTGTTGGCAACAGGACTCCTGAGTCTCCCGCATGATGGTGTGTGGGGAGGACCCGTCCAGACAGGCAGCTGAGGTAGTGTGCTGAGTCTCACCTAGTTCCAGTGCAGCGCCTCCACCTCATCAGGGTCCCTGCGTCCGCAAGGGGATGATCCTGTTGAGGAACTCCTCCGTGGTGCTCCTCTCTGTACATTCACTCCACACATGTACACGAGAGGGTTTCTGAATGAACACATCTTTATTGAGTGATGTGGGCTAGCTGCCCCTCGCAGTTGAGATCTAGCCTCTCATGATTATTCACTCTGCTTCCCTTGAAAGGTGATTCTCTCCTAAATAGGGATTCCCTATCCCCGCAGGGATCACTGCCCTGTGCCAGGTCCCTGGACACAGTCTCCTCTGGAGTTACTATAACATAACTAACACTCTGGCAGAACTTGAACTCCTCTCAGACTACTCCTCTAGCACTCCTGCTAGACTTGGAACTCCTTCCTCAACTAACTTTAGGAAACAGTGCTGTGCCTTATGTAACTTCTGAGGCTGACACACCTCTGACATCACTAACCATGGAGTCAGAGCATGTGACCAGTCCCATCCATACACAGGGCACCCCACCAGGGTGTGAGGGGCTAGAAACAAACCGTTTTTTTTTACATACTAATAAAGCTTCTTCAATACCGAGAACTTCAGTGAACTCTGACTTATTTCCTGCTGTGGCGCCCGATTCCAACTTCAACTTTCTGCTTTGTTCAGGAGATTTAAGTGTTGGAATATAAAGTGACAAGGTTTTCATGTTAGAAATTAAGAAACTGATTTTTAAAACAACAATTTAAAAAATCAGGATATGATCAGGGGCAGATACCAATATTATAGTCCTTCGACTCTCTATACCTAGGCTTACAGGAGAGAATTGTGGTTTTAAAATTCCTAGATTCCCAACTATATTTTAACACACACCAAATGTGGATATGGCATTGTTTCTTCTGCCAATAAACCAAGATGCTAGCTGCTGCTCAATACCGTGCATCTTCCTGTTTTACAGAACTTTTAGAATGTATGCTCTTTACCACTCAGGGACTTTCCATAAGGGTGGAAGTACCTTACAGAACACAAGCAAATTACCACATAAAAGCAAAGTATCTTTAAAAATTGACATAAAGAAATGCACATACCGAATGTTTTTTTTTTTTTAGACAAGATTGTAAAGGCCAAACAGGTAGTCGTCATCAGCTTGATACAAATCCCCTTAATTGTGTTCCTTTACAAAGGGCATCATCTATAATTTCCATTAATAAGAAGAGTATGAATAATCCAAATCACTTCACTGGTTCATTATAAACTACAGCACGGAGCATGATTCAGGTGGGCATCAGGTCCACTACACCTTTTGTCCTTTGTGATACAAAAACCTGCATCCTCTTCCTCAAGGAACATGCTAGAAAATGTAAAAAAAGCCGCCAGTCTTCCAGTATGTAATCTAAATGCCACTAATACAGGAGCAGGCTATCTTCATGGTTTTCCAAGCAGCCCTCATATCCCACTGTCTTCTTTCTGGCCATGAGGATTTAACATCTCTCCTACTTCTTTTCTTCTGCCTTTTTCTACAACCCCCTAATAACTCATTAGTCTGCAATTCCTTTAATCATGTCCTGACCCTGCAGAAGAATTTAGATCACTGGTGGTATATAGTCAGTACTATGAAGCATAAATAGTAGTACTTATCTCATTAAATTGGCACTAAAAGGTATTTTTATATGTTTATGGCGAGGCTATGGACATTTGATGTAGATGAAGGCATCTTAAGCAATAAAAAAAGTATAACTTGAATCGCTCAAAGACTCTTAGGTGAAGAGCTCACTCGCAGCGAGTATCTCACAGAAGACGTGACCTGAGAAAGAAGCTCCCGGACATACTCTTACAAGTAGACCTGCCATTCAAATTAATTGAAGTTAACATCAGGTCGGCCAGAACGAACATCGCATTGGCACTTAATGAATATTGGTGTGAAATCTTTACTCTAGGAAATTTGGTTAACCTAGTAGCCTGGATTGACCATGATATAGAGACAGTAGAAAGCTGGTCCACCCATAAGGACCACTAGTTTTATTCAGATATTACAGTATCGTGACAAAGCTGTAGACGTGCTAGTTGTAAACATGGTCACAAGGCAAATTCAGACGTCTGTGGGTCTTTGTTATGATCGAATTGTGCACTGAATTTGCAGGATCCAAGCTGCCCCCTGTTTCAAGGCCCCAGTCCACCCTTTATTTGTCCCCCACCTTATCCCCATAGGAATAGGTTTTTTTATTCCATCCGTCCCGGGGAGACGGGCCTCGGTCCCTTCTTGACCTTTAATCCTTTCTCGCCCGCCCTCCCCCCATGTCGCGTTTGCCCCGTCCTTTCTTCTTCGCCTTTGCGTTCGTGGTCCCCGTTTCGTCGCCCGCCTTTCGTGTGGTGTCCTGTCCGATACGTTGCCCTGCGTGTGGGTGCGTCTTCTCTTGAGTTGGTTCCCGTCGTCTTCATCGCCTTGCGTGGGGTAATTAGATGTAGAAGCCTTGCGTGCGGGTACCAATTCGACTTAGACGACTTGAACTGCGAGTACAGTAGGGTAGAACGACCTGAGTTCGTGTCCAGTAGACTCTCGTTTGAATGTGGGTACGTATGCGTACGACGACTTGACTGTGTTCAAGTCGCGTCGGTACGAATAGATGCAGTCCCTCGAGTAGTAGAATAATGCAGGTAACGTAGATAGTAGAATTGAGTGCTGGTACAATAGGGAGTAGTAGAATTTAGTGCTGGTTTACAGTATTTCAAAGGAATTGAGTGCGGTAAAGTGCGAGTAGAAGAATTGAGTGCGGTAAGTAGAGTAGTAGAAGTGGTTCTTTTAAATTATAGTAAAGAATATTGCGGGTAAAGTAGAGTAGTGAATTAAGTGTGGGTTGTAAAGTCGAGTATAAGAATTGATGACTTGCGGAGTCCCCGTCTCTTCGTCGCCTTGCGGTGCGAGGTCCCAGTCGAGTCTTCTCCTTGCGTGCGGCGGGTAGTAGAGTAGACAGAATTGCGTTCTGGCGGCTTCTGCAATAATGGGTAGGCATTTCTAGGCTGCAGTAAAGGGTATCATTTCTAGCTGCAATAAAGGGTATGCATTCTACTGGCAGTTAAAAGGGGTATGCATTTCTAAATGATTACAGTAAATTGAGGCTTTACGCATACCGCAGATATTTCTAAACATATTTCAGTTAGTCCTTTTGTTTGGGTATTGGATGACTGCCTTCCACACCCTGGAGACCACAAAATGGCGGACCAGAGGCTGATGGGGAGGGCACCGTGGCGTGCACCCCACTGAGAGCAAACAGTCGCCGAGTTATCATTAACCAGTCTGCTCTGGAGCGGAGCGAAGGCCGTGGCTGCCCCGTTTTATACGTCTGGGAAACCGAGGGGCCACCCTTGAAGAGTGTGAGGGAAATTGTAATAATTGGGGGAGAACCCCGCGAGGAGAGCAAACAAATGACTTTTTGGGCTTAAAAGCCAACACCAAATGGCGGTTCCCGCTTGCTAGGGAAACCGCATGGGCCAGTCACAGAAAAATGTGGCTGATCAGACTTGCAAGAGCTGGCCGGGAATGGCGCAACAGCAGAGCCCCGCCCTGATGGGGGGCATGGCGCGAAAGCTATTGCTGCGCCTGCATGGACAGTGACTAATCAGCCCCTGTGCTGAGTCAACCGCTTAGTCTATGGGACCTCCACTGTTCTACCAGGGGGAGTGACTTTCAATTATGGCTGTGGGAAGCACCCACTGGGCCCAGGGACTGATATCCAGACGGCGCCACTACAAAAGTAGTTCCGGCCGCGGAAATGATTTGCAAGAAAGAGGGATATTTTGCACGCAAGCTGCTGCAAGGAGAAGGCGGGAACTAGCCGCGGGAAAAGAATCCAGCTCTGAGGAGGAAACTGGCGCGGAAAAGCAGACCGCGCCCACCAGACTGAGAGAGGCGCGGCCTTAATTAAGGGGCATGATATTCCCCTGTGGGACCCGCCCATAATTGCAACCCCTGGGGGCGGGTTCAGCTATGTCAGCGAAAGGAGGAGCCGAGGCAGGAAGTGGCTGGCCCAGAAGCTTCTACCGGTCAGTTGCGAGGAAACACTGACCGGAGAGACCCACACTGAAAGTGGTCCTACCAAAAGAATGGCCTGCCCCCCCCCTGGGGGACTATGGTCTCCACTCAACCTACTCAGTACCCGGCGGGGCTACTAGTGTAAGGGTGGCTAACACGAGACGGTGGTCGGGCTCTGCCTACAATGCGGGCTGCCGGAGGCACGGTCAACACGGCGGCACGTTGCCATTGCGGGACACATGTACTTATGGCCTATGCCGACATTTATACCGATACAATCGGCTGACCCCCCGGGGGACCAGGCTAAGCGAACTGCAGGTCCCCTGGCGCACTGTGGATAGGCGTGCGAGTCGGAGAAAGGGGACTGGAGCCGGTCAAGTGGCTGGGTCGGCCACAACGCAGCAGTCGGGGCACTCCTGAACGCACCGAGAAGGGAGAATACTCGGCGAGGATCTCCGGGAAAATGCGGATGGTACGCGAGGCCCAGGATAGAACCGGGGAGGACGACACCCCGTGGTACTAGCAGCTGTAAAAAGACAGAACGTCCCCCGCGAATCGGCGAGCCGAGAGAGCGAGTCTCCCCCGCCTCGAACGTGGCGGCGACGGACGGAGACGCCGCACCCCTGCGGACGGGTAAGAGGAGTCCCTTCACTTACCTTGCCCAGCAGACGCGTGTGTAGGAGCGGAGAGGCCATGCCAGGCCGCAGGCGCACGTGGAGAGACGGCATCACTTCCGGTGAGGACGACGGCGGACTTCCGGATGTCGTCATTGAGGAAGAGATCCCGAATGGGGGTCCAACCGCCCGATGACGGTGTTTCCGGTCCGGGGAGGACATCACTTCCGGTGGGACAGCGGAACCCCAAGGAAGAGTGCAGCGACGCTTCGGCGATCGGGGGAAGGTCCCCGATCACTACAAGGCCCAGGAGTTGGAGGGGGCATCCAAGGACTGAGGAGGGTGAGATTCCTCATTGACCAGTCTACGGACAGCAGGAACGGGTCGTAACCCCTGGGGTCCATCCCTGCCCCTCCGCCCAATACCGCCACCGCTAAAACCCCTGCCCCAAACACCGGTCCCCGGGTTCCCCGCCTAGTTTGGAATTGTGGACTTACAACCAAGGGGGGAGAAGAAAGACGGACTGGGGAAAGCAGCGCAGTGGCGCTCGGAGGGGGATTCTCGGGGAGGGGGGAGAGTTGAGAGTGGCCACGACAGCACCCGTACAAGCGGTACTAAAGGCCCCGGGTCATCCAGATGGTTCCTGCCACGATCCGCACGGTCAGCGGGATATTTCCATAGACGATGATGGGAGTAAGGGAGGGTCAGATAGATTTAAGGAGAGCCGTTGGTGGGCCCCATTATTGAAGGGTACTCCGCCTGGATGGACCGCACTCGGTCCTCATCCGCAGAGAGGATGTAGTGGACTAATGGTGGGCTGTGGGAGAGTTACCCAGAACAGAGGGACAGAGGCAGAGCGGATGGCGAGTCTGCAGATTGAGAATAGGGAAATAGAGCCTATGGGTCCTAGCATACATCAGACCCCGTGGATCCTGATGAGCCCCTATCATGGGTGTTGCCTGGGAGGGCAGGTAAGGCTGACCTGACTAGAATTAGTAGGGCCGAGAGAACCATAATGGCTCGGTAAAATCTTCCACGGGTGTGGAGTACCCGTATGTCCCTGAGCCTCTCAGGATGAGATAGAGGACAACCGGGATAGGTGGCTTAGGGAGGCCATAGAAATGCACCTAGGGGGAGAGGGAGTTCCGTGATAGGAAAGAAGGTGAGGAGCGCATAGAGCACTTAGTGCGGGTATGGGGCATTGGCCGAAATATCTATAAGCACCGGGTGACATATAGGCCTGAGAGGGGACTGCCTAGGCATTATCAGTCACGGTCATAGTATGGGGGAGAGAGGTCAAGAAGCCTGACCGAATCACTATTTTTAGGAGGTACTGATACATTACACGGGTTTGTGGCTGCTGGTGGGGGCGGCTTGGCGGAATGTACTGTAGTCATTTTGTTATGGTATTATGAAAAAAATTTGTATGTGAACGTTAACATGATTATGTCATATGTTACAGTCTTCCGGAGAGGCGTACAAATTTAGGTCCCAGCGAGCGGACGATGGGATTCACCAGGGGGAGAATGTAGCGGACATGTAAAATGGCTACAGTCATCTCTCCTGCTGACAGTAAGGCCTGGAAGTTGTGGGCATGCCAGCAGTAATTATGGGAGTTTTGCCGGCCTGACCCACCCAATCTCACATTGGCCCCTGTGGTCTAACCGGCCCCCATTACAGTGTGGTAATGTCTGGTGGTGCACCTGTTGGCAACAGGACTCCTGAGTCTCCCGCATGATGGTGTGTGGGGAGGACCCGTCCAGACAGGCAGCTGAGGTAGTGTGCTGAGTCTCACCTAGTTCCAGTGCAGCGCCTCCACCTCATCAGGGTCCCTGCGTCCGCAAGGGGATGATCCTGTTGAGGAACTTCTCCGTGGTGCTCCTCTCTGTACATTCACTCCACACATGTACACGAGAGGGTTTCTGAATGAACACATCTTTATTGAGTGATGTGGGCTAGCTGCCCCTCGCAGTTGAGATCTAGCCTCTCATGATTATTCACTCTGCTTCCCTTCAAAGGTGATTCTCTCCTTAATAGGGATTCCCTATCCCCGCAGGGATCACTGCCCTGTGCCAGGTCCCTGGACACAGTCTCCTCTGGAGTTACTATAACATAACTAACACTCTGGCAGAACTTGAACTCCTCTCAGACTACTCCTCTAGCACTCCTGCTAGACTTGGAACTCCTTCCTCAACTAACTTTAGAAAAAAGTGCTGTGCCTTATGTAACTTCTGAGGCTGACACACCTCTGACATCACTAACCATGGAGTCAGAGCATGTGACCAGTCCCATCCATACACAGGGCACCCCACCAGGGTGTGAGGGCAAACCTCCATAATTACTGCTGGCATGCCCACAACTTACCAGGCCTTACTGTCAGCAGGAGAGATGACTGTAGCCATTTTACATGTCCGCTACATTCTCCCCCTGGTGAATCCCATCGTCCTCGCTGGGACCTAAATTTGTACGCCTTCTTCCAGGAAGCACTGTAACATATGACATAATCATGTTAACGTTCACATACAAATTTTTTCATAATACCATAACAAAATGACTACAGTACATTCCGCCAAGCCCGCCCCGACCAGCAGCCACAAACCCGCGTAATGTATCAGTACCTCCTAAAAATAGTGATTCGGGTCAGGCTTCTTGACCTCTCTCCCGCCCATATCTATGACCGTGACGTGATAATGCCTAGGCAGTCCCCTCTCAGGCCTATATGTCACCCTGTGCTTATAGATATTTCGGCCAATGCCCCATACCCGCACTAAGTGCTCTATGCGCTCCTCAGCCTTCTTTCCTATCACGGAACTCCCTCTCCCCACTAGGTGCATTTCTATGGCCTCCCTAAGCCACCTATCCCGGTTGTCCTCTATCTCATCCATGAGAGGCTCAGGGACATACGGGTACTCCAACCCGTGGGAAGATTTATACCGAGCCATTATGGTTCTCTCGGCCCTACTAATTCTAGTCAGGTCAGCCTTACCTGCCCTCCCAGGCAACACCCATGATAGGGGCTCATCAGGATTCACGGGGTCTGATAGTATGCTAGGACCCATAGGCTCTATTTCCCTATTCTCAATCTGCAGCCATCGCTCCTGCAGCTCTCTGTCCCTCTGTTCTGGGGTAAACTCTCCCACAGCCCACCATTAGTCCACTACATCCTCTCGCCGGATGAGGAACCGAGTGCGGTCCATCCAGGCGGAGTACCCTTCAAATAATGGGGCCCACCAACGGCTCTCCTTAAATCTATCTGACCTCCCTGACTCCCTATCATCGTATATGGAAAATATCCCCGATGACCGTGCGGATCGTGGCAGGAACCATCTGGATGACCCCGGGGCCTGTACCGCTTGTACGGGTTCTGTCGTGGCCACTCTCAACTCTCCCCCTCCCCGAGAATCGCCCTCCGTAGCGCCACTGCGCTGTCTTTCCCCAGTCCGTCTTTCTTCCCCCCCTGGTGATAAGTCCACAGATTCCAAACTAGGCGGGGAACCCGGGGACCGTGTAATTGGGGCAGGGGTTTTAGCTAGGGCGGGGTATTGGGCGGAGGGGCAAGGGATTGGACCCCACGGGGTTACGACCCGTTCCTGGCTGTCCGTAGACTGGTCCAATGAGGATATCTCACCCTCCTCAGTCCTTGGATCGCCCCTCCAACTCCTGGGCCTTGTAGGTGATCGGGGACCTTTCCCCGATCGCCGAAGCGTCGCTGCACTCTTCCTTGGGGTTCCGCTGTCGCCACCGGAAGTGATGTCCTCCCCGGAACCGGAAACACCGTCATCGCGGGTTGGACCCCCATTCGGGATCTCTTCCTCAATGACGACATCCGGAAGCTCCGCCGTCGTCCTCCCCGGAAGTGATGCCGTCTCTCCACGTGCGCCTGCGGCCTGGCATGTCCTCTCCGCTCCTACACCGTCTGCTGAGGCAAGGTAAGTGAAGGGACTCCGCTTACCCGTCCGCAGGGGTGCCGGCGTCTCTCGTCCGTCGCCGCCACGTTCTGAGGCGGAGGGACTCCGTCTCTCGGCTCGCCGATCTGCGGGGGACGTTCTGTCTTTTTGACAGCTGCTAGTACCACGGGGTGTCGTCCTCCCCGGTTCTATCCTGGGCCTCGCTGTTACCTCCGCAAGTTCCCGGAGATCCTCGTCCGAGTATTCTCCCTTCTCAGTGCAGTCAGGAGGTGCCCCGACTGCTGCGGTTGTGGCCGACCCAGCCGACTTGACCGGCTCCAGTCCCCTTTCTCCGGGACTCGCACGTCCTATCCACAGTGCGCCAGGGGACTCGGCAGTTCGCTTAGCCTGGTCCCCCTGGGGGTCAGCCGATTGTATTGGAATAAACGTTGGCATAGGCCATAAGTACAGTGTCCCGCAAATGGGGCAACGTGCCGCCGTGTTGACCGTGCCTCCGGGCAGCCCGCATTGTAGGCAGAGCCCGACCACCGTCTCGGTGTTAGCCACCCTTACTACCAGTAGCCCGCTGGGTACTGAGTAGGGCTGAGTGGAGACCATAGTTCCCACAGCAGAGGGGCAGGCCATTCTTTTGGTAGGGACCACTTTCAGTGTGGGTCTCTCCAGGTCAGTGGTTCCTCGCAACTGACCGGTAGAAGCTTCTGGGCCAGCCACTTCCTGCCTCGGCTCCTCCTTTCGCTGACATAGCTGGAACCCGCCCCCAGGGGTTGCAATTATGGGCGGGTCCCACAGGGTAATATCATGCCCCTTAATTAAGGCCGCGCCTCTCTCAGTCCTGGTGGGCGCGGTCTGCGTTTTTGCGCCAGTTTCCTCCTCAGAGCTGGATTCTTTTCCCGCGGCTAGTTCCCGCCTTCTCCTTGCAGCAGCTTTGCGTGCAAAATATCCCTCTTTCTTGCAAATCGTTTCCGCGGCCGGAACTACTTTTTGTAGTGGCGCCGTCTGGATATCAGTCCCTGGGCCCAGTGGGTGCATTCCCACAGGCCATAATTGAAAGTCACTCCCCCTGGTAGAAATCAGGGGAGGGTCCCATAGACTAAGCGGTTGACTCAGCACAGGGGCCGAGTGAGTCACTGTCCATGAAGGCGCAGCCATAGCTTTCGCGCCATGCCCCCCATCAGGGCGGGGCTCTGCTGTTCGCGCCATTCCCGGCCAGCTCTTAGCAAGTCCTGTATCAGCCACATTTTCTGTGACTGGCCCATGCGGTTTCCCTAGCAAGCGGGAACCGCCATTGTGGTTGGCTTTTAAGCCCAAAAAGTCATTTTGTTTGCTCTCCTCGCGGGGTTCTCCCCCAATTATGACAATTTCCTCTCTCGTCAAGGGTGGCCCCTCGGTGTCCCAGACAGGATAAAAACGGGGCAGCCACGGCCTTCGCTCCGCTCCAGAGCAGACTGGTTAATGATAACTCGGCGACTGTTTGCTCTTCAGTGGGGTGCACGCCACGGGTGCCCTCCCCATCAGCCTCTGGTCGCCATTTTGTGTTCTCCGCACCACGCGGATCCTCCATTCTTTGGGTTGTCTCACTCTCGTACCAATTATCGTACATGGGGCTCCGCTCTGCGGGGCAGCCTCCACATCAGTACAATAAAGAGTTGCTCAGATGCACCACCACATGTGTACCTGAACTAGGCTGGACTCATGTTGCACTACCTCAGGCTAGGCTCACTCTCTCAGTGTCTGCTGTGACTCCTTCCTCCCAGTCTGTGCTCCCTACGGTGAGTGTCTGGAATGGGCTAGGTACTCTGGCTCTGCCATGCAGTACTTGGGGCGTCTACCTCTCTTGGTCAGCCTAGCGCAGACCCTCTCCAGGATTCCTGACCAAGTTAACAGGCTATCCCTTCTGGCATCCTACCAACTAGCACTGCCTCAAGGTGACTCGGTCAGCTATAGCCCGGCTCCAAACCCCTCACTCCTTTCAGGCCCCTAGGTTGTCCCTGCGAACTGACAATATCCCGTCAGCCCCTGACCACCCCTAGGTCCGTCCCTATGCAGCACAGAGTGGCAGCAGACTCTATCCCTGTTTCCCAGTGTGCCTAGCTAGAGCCTGTCCTGATGACAGATCTGATCTCAGCAGCTCGCCTCCAAATGTAACGGTGTTTCTGGCCCGGCCTGACCCACCCAATCTCACATTGGCCCCTGTGGTTTACCAGGCCTTACTGTCAGCAGGAGAGATGACTGTAGCCATTTTACATGTCCGCTACATTCTCCCCCTGGTGAATCCCATCGTCCTCGCTGGGACCTAAATTTGTACGCCTTCTTCCAGAAAGCACTGTAACATATGACATAATCATGTTAACGTTCACATTCAAATTTTTTTCATAATACCATAACAAAATGACTACAGTACATTCCGCCAAGCCCGCCCCGACCAGCAGCCACAAACCCGCGTAATGTATCAGTACCTCCTAAAAATAGTGATTCGGGTCAGGCTTCTTGACCTCTCTCCCGCCCATATCTATGACCGTGACGTGATAATGCCTAGGCAGTCCCCTCTCAGGCCTATATGTCACCCTGTGCTTATAGATATTTCGGCCAATGCCCCATACCCGCACTAAGTGCTCTATGCGCTCCTCAGCCTTCTTTCCTATCACGGAACTCCCTCTCCCCACTAGGTGCATTTCTATGGCCTCCCTAAGCCACCTATCCCGGTTGTCCTCTATCTCATCCATGAGAGGCTCAGGGACATACGGGTACTCCAACCCGTGGGAAGATTTATACCGAGCCATTATGGTTCTCTCGGCCCTACTAATTCTAGTCAGGTCAGCCTTACCTGCCCTCCCAGGCAACACCCATGATAGGGGCTCATCAGGATCCACGGGGTCTGATAGTATGCTAGGACCCATAGGCTCTATTTCCCTATTCTCAATCTGCAGCCATCGCTCCTGCAGCTCTCTGTCCCTCTGTTCTGGGGTAAACTCTCCCACAGCCCACCAGTAGTCCACTACATCCTCTCGCCGGATGAGGAACCGAGTGCGGTCCATCCAGGCGGAGTACCCTTCAAATAATGGGGCCCACCAACGGCTCTCCTTAAATCTATCTGACCTCCCTGACTCCCTATCATCGTCTATGGAAAATATCCCTGATGACCGTGTGGATCGTGGCAGGAACCATCTGGATGACCCTGGGGCCTGTACCGCTTGTACGGGTGCTGTCGTGGCCACTCTCAACTCTCCCCCTCCCCGAGAATCGCCCTCCGTAGCGCCACTGCGTTGTCTTTCCCCAGTCCGTCTTTCTTCCCCCCTTGGTGATAAGTCCACAGATTCCAAACTAGGCGGGGAACCCGGGGACCGTGTAATTGGGGCAGGGGTTTTAGCTAGGGCGGGGTATTGGGCGGAGGGGCAAGGGATTGGACCCCACAGGGTTACGACCCATTCCTGGCTGTCCGTAGACTGGTCCAATGAGGATATCTCACCCTCCTCAGTCCTTGGATCGCCCCTCCAACTCCTGGGCCTTGTAGGTGATCGGGGACCTTCCCCTGATCGCCGAAGCGTCGCTGCAGTCTTCCTTGGGGTTCCGCTGTCGCCACCGGAAGTGATGTCCTCCCCGGAACCGGAAACACCGTCATCGCGGGTTGGACCCTCATTCGGGATCTCTTCCTCAATGACGACATCCGGAAGCTCCGCCGTCGTCCTCACCGGAAGTGATGCCGTCTCTCCACGTGCGCCTGCGGCCTGGCATGGCCTCTCCGCTCCTACACCGTCTGCTGGGGCAAGGTAAGTGAAGGGACTCCTCTTACCCGTCCGCAGGGGTGCCGGCGTCTCTCGTCCGTCGCCGCCACGTTCTGAGGCGGAGGGACTCCGTCTCTCTGCTCGCCGATCTGCGGGGGACGTCCTTTCTTTCTGACAGCTGCTAGTACCACGGGGTGTCGTCCTCCACGGTTCTATCCTGGGCCTCGCTGCTACCTCCGCAAGTTCCCGGAGATCCTCGTCCGAGTATTCTCCCTTCTCGGTGCGGTCAGGAGGTGACCCGACTGTCGCGGTTGCGGCCGACCCAGCCGACTTGACCGGCTCCAGTCCCCTTTCTCCGGGACTCGCACGTCCTATCCACAGTGCGCCAGGGGACTCGGCGGTTCGCTTAGCCTGGTCCCCCGGGGGGTCAGCCGATTGTATTGGAATAAACGTTGGCATAGGCCATAAGTACAGTGTCCCGCAAATGGGGCAATGTGCCGCCGTGTTGACCGTGCCTCCGGGCAGCCCGCATTGTAGGCAGAGCCCGACCACCGTCTCAGTGTTAGCCACCCTTACTACCAGTAGCCCGCCGGGTACTGAGTAGGGCTGAGTGGAGACCATAGTTCCCACAGCGGAGGGGCAGGCCATTCTTTTGGTAGGGACCACTTTCAGTGTGGGTCTCTCCAGGTCAGTGGTTCCTCGCAACTGACCGGTAGAAGCTTCTGGGCCAGCCACTTCCTGCCTCGGCTCCTCCTTTCGCTGACATAGCTGGAACCCGCCCCCAGGGGTTGCAATTATGGGCGGGTCCCACAGGGGAATATCATGCCCCTTAATTAAGGCCGCGCCTCTCTCAGTCCTGGTGGGCGCGGTCTGCGTTTTCGCGCCAGTTTCCTCCTCAGAGCTGGATTCTTTTCCCGCGGCTAGTTCCCGCCTTCTCCTTGCAGCAGCTTTGCGTGCAAAATATCCCTCTTTCTTGCAAATCGTTTCCGCGGCCGGAACTACTTTTTGTAGTGGCGCCGTCTGGATATCAGTCCCTGGGCCCAGTGGGTGCATTCCCACAGGCCATAATTGAAAGTCACTCCCCCTGGTAGAAATCAGGGGAGGGTCCCATAGACTAAGCGGTTGACTCAGCACAGGGGCCGAGTGAGTCACTGTCCATGAAGGCGCAGCCATAGCTTTCGCGCCATGCCCCCCATCAGGGCGGGGCTCTGCTGTTCGCGCCATTCCCGGCCAGCTCTTTGCAAGTTCTGCATCAGCCATTTCTCCTGTGACTGTCCCATGCGGTTTCCCTAGCAAGCGGGAACCGCCATTTTGGTTGGCTTTTAAGCCCAAAAAGTCATTTTGTTTGCTCTCCTCGCGGGGTTCTCCCCCAATTATGACAATTTCCTCACACTCTTCAAGGGTGGCCCCTCGGTGTCCCAGACAGGATAAAAACGGGGCAGCCACAGCCTTCGCTCCGCTCCAGAGCAGACTGGTTAATGATAACTCGGCGACTGTTTGCTCTTCAGTGGGGTGCACGCCACGGGTGCCCTCCCCATCAGCCTCTGGTCGCCATTTTGTGTTCTCCGCACCACGCGGATCCTCCATTCTTTGGGTTGTCTCACTCTCGTACCAATTATCGTACATGGGGCTCCGCTCTGCGGGGCAGCCTCCACATCAGTACAATAAAGAGTTGCTCAGATGCACCACCACATGTGTACCTGAACTAGGCTGGACTCATGTTGCACTACCTCAGGCTAGGCTCACTCTCTCAGTGTCTGCTGTGACTCCTTCCTCCCAGTCTGTGCTCCCTACGGTGAGTGTCTGGAATGGGCTAGGTACTCTGGCTCTGCCATGCAGTACTTGGGGCGTCTACCTTTCTTGGTCAGCCTAGCGCAGACCCTCTCCAGGATTCCTGACCAAGTTAACAGGCTATCCCTTCTGGCATCCTACCAACTAGCACTGCCTCAAGGTGACTCGTTCAGCTATAGCCCGGCTCCAAACCCCTCACTCCTTTCAGGCCCCTAGGTTGTCCCTGCGAACTGACAATATCCCGTCAGCCCCTGACCACCCCTAGGTCCGTCCCTACGCAGCACAGAGTGGCAGCAGACTCTATCCCTGTTTCCCAGTGTGCCTAGCTAGAGCCTGTCCTGATGACAGATCTGATCTCAGCAGCTCGCCTCCAAATGTAACGGTGTTTCTGGCCCGGCCTGACCCACCCAATCTCACATTGGCCCCTGTGGTCTAACCGGCCCCCATTACAGTGTGGTAGTGTCTGGTGGTGCACCTGTTGGCAACAGGACTCCTGAGTCTCCCGCATGATGGTGTGTGGGGAGGACCCGTCCAGACAGGCAGCTGAGGTAGTGTTCTGAGTCTCACCTAGTTCCAGTGCAGCGCCTCCACCTCATCAGGGTCCCTGCGTCCGCAAAGGGATGATCCTGTTGAGGAACTCCTCCGTGGTGCTCCTCTCTGTACATTCACTCCACACATGTACACGAGAGGGTTTCTGAATGAACACATCTTTATTGAGTGATGTGGGCTAGCTGCCCCTCGCAGTTGAGATCTAGCCTCTCATGATTATTCACTCTGCTTCCCTTTAAAGGTGATTCTCTCCTTAATAGGGATTCCCTATCCCCGCAGGGATCACTGCCCTGTGCCAGGTCCCTGGACACAGTCTCCTCTGGAGTTACTATAACATAACTAACACTCTGGCAGAACTTGAACTCCTCTCAGACTACTCCTCTAGCACTCCTGCTAGACTTGGAACTCCTTCCTCAACTAACTTTAGAACACAGTGCTGTGCCTTATGTAACTTCTGAGGCTGACACACCTCTGACATCACTAACCATGGAGTCAGAGCATGTGACCAGTCCCATCCATACACAGGGCACCCCACCAGGGTGTGAGGGCAAACCTCCATAATTACTGCTGGCATGCCCACAACTTACCAGGCCTTACTGTCAGCAGGAGAGATGACTGTAGCCATTTTACGTGTCCGCTACATTTATATATTGTGGTGGCCTTCTGTAAATTAAATTCAAAATACAATGGCAAAGCTGAAAACATTCCTGGACATATCACCAGCATTAACAGGTTTTAGAAAAGCATATTTGATTACAATACACAACACACACACATTTTTATTCTAGTTTTTTTTTAAATATTGTTTTTTATTAATATTATTTTTCTTTTTACAATGTGTTCAATTTGTTTTTTTTTGTTATTATGAGTGATTAGACTGAGTAGGTCCTCATCAAAAATAGTTTTAGGTTTAGTTAGCAGTGTGGCAGAAGACCCTTAGCAGTAGTTGATGTACCAGCGACTGTTCCTGCTGGTATAAGGTGCCAAAATAGGAGTAGTACTGGGCCTGCTTCCACCCTGGTTGAAAGCAGGCTTCAGCAACCATCTGCATTTGTGCCTGTTCAGCCTATGTCAGGGGAAAAGGTTGTTGTGTAAAGAAGCCCTGATTTTGAGGATGTAGCTGATTTGGATTTTTTTGGTGACTGTTTGAAACTCTGATGTCAGTGTCACCTTTGTCCCCTACTATTTCCTCATTGACCTCACCTGATTCTTTCCTGACAGTGACAGAGACTGTTGCTTGAACAGTTGTGCGAGGATGAGGTGCACCCGCACGTGTTGCAAGCTCTTGTACTGTAGGTCAGGCTTGGGTTTGAGTTGCTCGAGCAGGGTTCTATTCTAATCTGATATGGACCACCAAAGCTGGTTTTGACACTGTGGAAGCATCACCAGGTGAGGATGTGGGGTAAAGGCGAAGCAACCGCAGGCAGGAAGAGTAGGTAGGGTAGAAGGGAGTCCTTCTAGCAGTCAGTAGGTTGTGGCTGCTGTAATCCTGTCTGATCCATAGAGTGCACCATTGGAATTTTGAGAAGCTGAAGGTGACATTGATGATGATGGTGTTTTTTCTGTTGAGCTTAACGAAACCGTCCTGGAAGATGAGACAGAGGAACGTGGACATGCCACCCATTTATGTCACAGCGTAAGTCCAAGGCTTCAACTCTTGGCATTCCAGACTCCTCCACTATCTTGCAGGCTTAACAGTAGTGCACTCACCTACCATATGGACCCACCAGAATGGTGTGGCAATATTTCCTATTGCTCAGCCATGTACATTGAATTTTTCTGAGGCGGTACACTGTCATGTGTTCTGTAGCAGTGCATAGAAGCACATGTGGATGACACCTACAGACCCTGACAACCTGGTCAGGAACTACAACTCTGCCTTGTCCTCCTCTCTTGATCTACATGCCCCCGCTTTCTCTCTGGCGCACTCGCCCTTCTAACCCCAGACCCTGGCTAAATTCCCACACGCGCATGCTGCGTTCCTCCACTCGTTCCTCTGAACGCCTCTGGAGTAAATCTCATACTCTCGCAGACTTCCATCACTACAAATTTATGCTATCCTGGTTCAACTGTGCCCTCTGCAAGCTAAACAAGCCTACTTTTCTTCACTAATCAACATGCACAAGTCTAACCCATGCCGACTGTTCTCTGTCTTTGATACTCTACTCAAACCACCCTCAGCTGCCTCTCCTTCCTCCATCTCCGCTCAGGACTTTGCTGACTATTTTAAGGAAAAGGTGGAATCCATACGTCAGAACATCCCCTCTGTTTCTTCCTCCCATCCTACACCTCTTCCTAACTCTCCTCCTGCCTTCCTTGACTCTTTTTCCACTGTCTCAGAGGAGGATGTGTTGCTGTTGATCGCCTCTTCTCCCTCTACCACTTGTCCTCTTGACCCCATTCCCTCCCATCTCCTAAAACCTCTTGCTCCTACTATAATCCCTACGCTCACACACATTTTTAACTCCTCCCTCTGCTCTGGAACCTTTCCATCCTCTTTCAAACATGCAACAGTCATACCATTTCTCAAGAACAGCAAGCTCGACCCTACCTGTCTTTCTAACTATCGACCTGTCTCCTGCCTTTTGCCTCTAAACTCCTTGAACATCTTGTATTCTCTCGCTTGCTCCATTTTCGCAACACCTATTCTCTCCTAGACCCTCTACAATCTGGCTTCCGCACTGCTCACTCCACAGAAACAGCCCTCACTAAAATAACTGACGAACTCCATGCTGCCAAAGACAGAGGTCATTACACTCTGCTCATATTACTCGACCTCTCCGCAGCATTTGACACCGTGGACCACCCTCTTCTCCTTCACATTCTCCATACTCTTGGTATTCGGAACAAAGCTCTATCTTGGATCTCATCCTACCTCTCCCATCATACTTTCAGTGTCTCTTCTGCTAACACCTCCTCCTCTATTGATCTCTCTGTGGGGGTACCCCAGGGCTCTCTCCTGGGACCTCTTCTCTTTTCTCTGTACACACTCTCTCTAGGTGACCTAATAACATCTTTTGGGTTTAATTATCACCTCTATGCTGATGACACACAAATATACTTTTCAACACCCGACCTTACACCTGCTGTACAAACCAAAGTTTCTGAATGTCTCTCTGCTATATCATCCTGATGGCCCTCCGCTGCCTTAAACTCAACATGGCTAAAACAGAGCTCATACATCCTACCAAACCTGACCCTACAACCTCCTTCAACATTAGTTTAGGAAATACGATAATTCGCCCAGTAGCCCAAGCACGCTGCCTAGGGGTCACACTCGACTCCTCTCTCTCATTCGCCCCTCACATTTAAAACATTTCTAAAACCTGTCGCTTTTTCCTCCGCAATATAACAAAGATACGCCCTTTCCTCTGTTGCTTGACTGCTAAAACTCTGACTCAGGCCCTCATTCTCTCCCATCTTGATTACTGTAACCTCCTGCTGTCCGGCCTTCCTGCCTCTCACCTGTCTCCCCAACAATCTATCCTAAACGCTGCTGCCAGAATCATGCTACTCTTTCCTAGATCTGTCTCAGCATCTCCCCTCATGAAATCCCTCTCCTGTCTTCCAAACAAATCCCGCATCTCACACTCCATTCTTCTCCTCACTTTTAAAGCTTTACACTCTTCTGCCCCTCCTTACATCTCAGCCCTAGTTTCTCGTTATGCACCATCCAGACTCTTGCGTTCTTCTCAAGGATGTCTTCTTTCTACCCCCTTTGTATCTAAAGCCCTCTCCCGCCTTAAACCTTTTCACTGACTGCCCCACACCTCTGGAATGCCCTTCCATCTCAGTACCCGACTAGCACCCTCTCTATCCACCATTAAGACCCAACTTAAGACACACTTGCTTAAAGAAGCATATGAATAGCACTGTGGATATTCTGAACACATGATACATAAAGCTTGGCCGTCTGCAGACTCACTTACCAGAACTCCCTCCTACTGTCACTGTATGTTCTCCCTACCTACCAAATAGAATGTAAGCTCCTCGGGGCAGGGACTCCTCTTCCTTAATGTTACTTTTATGTCTAAAGCACTTATTCCCATGATCTGTTATTTATATTATCTGTTATTTATTTGATTACCATGTGTATTACTACTGTGAAGCGCTATGAACATTTATGGCGCTATATAAATAAAGACATACAATATAATACAAGTGTTCTTCTGCAACATTTGCAAAAAAAAAACAACTTGACATTTTGGAGAGGCTCTTTGGAGAACCACTGCTTCACGTCTCTCCAGACATGTGTATCTGTCTCCAGGTCATCGTGGTAGAGCCACCACCACCACGTCTTGCCAAAGGAGGTACCAGTTACCCACTTCTTCTTCTCCATCATGGCACACCAGATCCAGTTGGTATACACATCACTCCTGCTGTGAGAAGTTACTCTTTTTCCTTCACCATCCACCTCCCCACTTTTGGATCCTCCTCCCCCACATAAACCACAATCCCAGAGACAACAGAGATACAGATGCAGCCACGAGTATTAGAACTCTTGCCTTGGAAATTCTTGGGCAGTCTCACAGTAAGTGCCTCAACATTGCTGGAACATTGCCTCAACATTTCTATGAGATTCTTAATGGCCCATTGGCTTAACACAGCAGGGGTTCCTGCAGTCCCATTCATTTTGAATGGGACTGCAGGGACCCCCCGCAGTGTTAATCCTATGGGCCATTAAGAATCTCACAGAAATGTTGAGGCAAAGTTGAGGCATTTACTGTGAGACTGCCCCAGAAACTCCCAGAATTTCCCAGATACAATTGTTCTAATACTCGTGGCTGCATTTGGAAGGAGTAAAGGAGAGGCAAAATAGGCTTCAACGTGGGACAGTGTCTGGTGTCATAGACCCATCACTTTACATTCTGTTAGGGTGGTGAGGTAGTTGAAGAGATGTGGACATGGATCATCAGCAAACATTTGGGGCTGCACCACCCCTGACAATTCCACCATTTAACGTATATTATATTATTAAATGTGCATGCAATGCCTTGTATACAGTATAATGTATAATAACTCTGTTCACTTAATGTAACTATGTGACATTGTATTTGTCATCATAAATCTATCCCCAGGACATACTTGAAAACGAGAAGTAACTCACAAGGTATTACTTCCTGGTAAAATGTTTTAAAAATAAAATAAGTTTGGAGCCGTCATGGTCAGCTGCTCCTCAAGTACGTGGTGATGGAGATCCTTCATCCTCTATATCCTCATCCTGAATGCAATTGGCTCAGTCACAATTTAGAATTTTAAAATAAATCATGTGATGACCTGGAGACAGATACTCTTGTCTGGAGAGACGTGAAGCAGAGGTTTACTGATGCAGTCACTAAGGTAATAAAGGGGTTAAACCAAAGTATCTGGTTTGTTGGGGGAATAGGGAGGTGGGTGAAGGGGGTAGTTGCCTCAGGGTGTGTGGTTATGCCTACCGGGAGGGATGTGGGAGGGGTTAAGTCCTTCATTACCTCAACAAATTAGACAAATCTATTAATGCTATGAAAACAATATCAGAGTTGGGATGTTTTTTTTTAATTATTATTATTATTATTATTATCTGTAAACAAGGTTACAGTAGATGAACTTTAACACATATTTCTAAGACGCTTATGTTTAAAGATGAATCTGTAAGTAACGTAAGTTACTATGACCACAAATGTTGATGTTCTAACAAGATATGTACAGTGCACTCGTTTAAGAAAATCTGAAAACTGCAGAGGAAATCTATTTCAGGTAAAATAACACAGTGCATGTAATAGTTACAAAAAGTTTAATCGATAATTGGGAGGTGTAATTGATAATAGGAGGCTGTAATTTTTATATGCAACTAGTAAATATTACTGATATGTAAATTAACATACTATTAATAGAAGCTACTGAACCCAATATAAGTAATAGGAGTTATTGCTATATTAGTTCAGAGCATGACGGATAGAGAAACAGTACTGAATTAGTACAGTATGTAACTCTTTTTATATGCAAGCATATTAATTATATTTATACTCGGCTTAAAAATATTAGATTAATCTAATATTACTTGTATGTCTTCTATATAATAAATATTACTATTATTACACTCTCGATCCCTTTCTTAAATTGTGCGCACAATACCATATTTTATGAGTGTGAGACCATTGTACATAGGCAACACTAATGTTTGATGCACTTATATTTAGAATAGAGAATAATCATTCCTTAGGATGAGAAAGGGGAGAAAGGTGCAACCCGTCCCAGAGTCTTTTGAGAGATCGACAGATTTTCATGAGAAAAATAAAATATTGCAATCACGAATTTAAAAATCACAAGAGAATGTAATTTTAGTAAAACAAATGAAGTTTGCTAAGGACAAACAAGATTTAGACAGAATAAGAAATTGGTCTATATCTCAACTTGCAGATACATATATAGAAATGATAGATATTGCAATAAAAGGGACGATTCCTCACCTTTTTCAAAAGAGGATCCCCACAAATTCAAGAAAGATAGTTTAGCCGTGGAGAAACCATTGTCAAATTAGATACATCACAACAGGTTTTCCTCTGTCAGGGAGGAGAATGGCAGTGCCTCCTCCATGAGGAGGAAAAGTATAGAAGATTTAGTAGAGGGAGAGGAGGAAAATCTAATAAGTAAAGGTTGAAATAATTAAGACGAGTGGGATTTCTAATATTAACGATACTATATTAACAAATGAAGCATTGAAAGTTTTGTGGAATGGTTGGAATTTTGCACCAAATGTAGGGCCCAATTCTTTTATATTGTTTATAGACGCTAACACATTTATGTGTAAACTCCCAATTAACAAACATTTTTTGAAGCAGGATTTTGATTTACCTAAAGTACAAGGAAATACAACAAATATAGGAGTTCAATATGAAGAATTCGACTATACATCTTGAAAGAAAAAATCCACTTTCTTTCCCCACTGTGATAAAGGAAATTTTGTGGATACTTTTTTTTTCATCTCATGGTTAACGACGTTGACACATTTATAAAAGAAAAACATAAAGGTCAAAATAATTGGATTTACTTCTAAATAAAGGGAAAAGTCGGGGGATAATTAATGACAATGAATTAAAATTTATTTTTAATCCATTTCCAAGGATAGCAATAATTATTTTTGTACTCAAAATTCATAAATCACCTTACTTGCCAACCAGGAAGATTGATTATTTCAGGTATAGATTGAGCCACGTCTCATCTATCACAATATACTGTATCAACACATTTCTATTACAAAACTTCCTTCATACAGATGATGTCTCCGGTTCTGTTGCGCCTGCAGGAACGCTCCGTGGGCATTCCGTTCACTCTCCGCGGAGGAATTTGTGCCTCCCCACAGTGTTCTTTCACCCACTGTGGCTTTAAAAAAGCCGGGTGAAGTATGCTCATGCTTTTCATGTGTGGGTACATTTATTGAATATATTAACAATAATTAGTTAAATCTCAAATTTACATAATTTGAATAATATTCATATAGAATTTTTGGATCTGATTTTATATACAGAAAATAACATTGTCAACGGTAAAACCTTCCATCAGAAGGTCGACTGTAATACTAAAGTTTTTAAAACAGTTGTCACCGCCAACAGTGGACAAAAATATGCCCTTTGGACAATTTAGGCGCATAAGGAATAATCGTTCAGACCAAGATTTTCAAAGAACATTCCAAAATCTAGAAGAGAAATACTTAGATAGAAAATATCCATTTTCAAAAATTTAGAAGGCTTGAGCTAAATCAAGGAATTTGGATAAAAGTGACAGATAACACAGTTTAATGTAGAATCTGAAAAAATGAACAACAATCAAAAACATTGGCATGTTCTAATGCAAGATTTAATCCTGAAAGGTTCTTCCAGCTCACTCACACTACCAACATATCTTCTTATACTGCTATTGATGGCTAATTTCTCTAAGACACCATCTAGTCCGTTATACCATCTAGTGTGCCTGTCTCTGTTTTAACAATCCCTTCCAACTGCACAAACAAAATTATGCTTTATTAATAGTCTCTATAGAAAAGGAATTAGAGTCAAACCTAAGCGAAATTGAAGAAAATCTAGCGAATTTGCAAAGCACATTAACATGTAATACTTGGTGAACAAGAATACAAAAATAATATATCTGTCGTAAATATTGTGTTGTGGAATTTGGCCTAGGCGAGATAGGACATTTGTCAAGATTAAGTTGGTTATCTGACGAAGAGATAAAGCAATGGGATTAATGGCAAATTACACCTTTTCCTTATAATCATGTAAAATTATAAAGTACTAAACAAATCTAAGAAAAAAACTTTGAATAATAGAAGAACTTAAAACCAAAACTAATAATCAACTACTACATGATTTCCTGCTATTGTAGACCAATGATTCTTGTCTCTCCCATTTTCCATTTAGAATGCAATAAATTGTTTAACTAAAAGCTCTTGCTTGCTTCTTTACATTTCCCTGTTATTTGTCTTGAACTAAAATGTACCACTGTGATAAGCTAACAGAGCCAACAGATTGATCACAAATGGTTAGGCACAGCATGGAATCTTTTAATTTCTGCTTTTGGAGTAAGATTAGCAGATGGCTCCCGGTCATCAAGGACAGGCTGAGCCAGTTTAGATTTCATAACTCCCAGCCCATTGGATTTAGGGATTTGAAGTCTTGGTTTTCTGAAACAAATTGATTAAAAAAATATTGCAAGCTAAACATGCCCCTGATGTCCTGAAGCCATCTGGAAACAGTAGCTATAGATGAATAACAAACTTTTAATCTCTATCAGACTATACTGATTAAACAATTTAAAATGTAGTGGCAAATGAACCTGTTTGAATTTTTTTATTATTTTAATGTTCCAATTATTTTCAGTAAATATTATTTACAAACATTTATTTGAATCATAAATAAAAAAGAAAAATTGCCCTCACACGATCCTATATATTAAGGTGTATCCAAAACAACAAATAAGCTTCTATAGCCTAAAACAATTCCCAAAGGTAAAGATGTGGCAGGACTCACTTTCTCTGGAGCTGCAACTAAAAAATAAAAAAAGCTTTGGCTCAGTAGATAGTACGGCTGCATCATTCCTGCGGTGGGAGACCATGCTTCTAAATCGGTCATGCAGCTTGCCCCGATGCCTGAGACAATAATTCCTGCTACATCTGTAAGTGTTATAGTACATAAGTCTATAGTAACCATAACATTTAATAAAGCATTGAAAAACCTACACTTCAAGCTTTTAGAAAAGTAAAGGAAAATTAAGGCTATATTTATAATCATAAAGTGAAGAATAAAGCATACGCTGTGTGTGCACCAGACCTCCTGATTAAATAACAGCACCTCCATTGATTCCAAACCCCAGGGCAATCGTGTGTTAGTCCCTCCTACTTTGACCAAACTCTGAGGGTAAGGCATCAAGGAATAGGTGGAGGAAGATAGAACAATGTAAAGGTTAAATACTTTCCATATATTTGAAGAGATTGCCTCGTACTTCAACAATAGTTTCCTTCTTCTCATCTCCCTGTCTAGCCTCCAGACAATAAATGTTCATTTATATATATGGACTATAATACTTACCTGGGAATGGTTTTGGACTTTATTAGCTTATTTGTTATTATGGACACCTTAATGTATAGGATCAAGTAAATGCTGTATAAAGGTACTTGTTTTCCCCTTTTATTTATGATCTCACATTTAAGCACTCTTCCATCGTACTTTTACTGTCTCATTTGCCAACACCTCCTCCTTCGTTGATCTCTCTGTGGGCATGCCCCAGGGGTCTGTCCTGGCACCTGTTCTCTTTTCTCTTTACTCAATTTATTTAGGTGACCTTGTCATATCTCTTGGGTTCAAATGTCACCTCTATGCTGATGACACAAAAATTTA
Organism: Ascaphus truei; assembly: GCA_036426205.1. Classification (NCBI taxonomy): domain Eukaryota; kingdom Metazoa; phylum Chordata; class Amphibia; order Anura; family Ascaphidae; genus Ascaphus; species Ascaphus truei. Next base: position 62,237 of record WSYH01001027.1, on the reverse strand, counting down.
CCTTTTATCCTCTAAACGTACATCTACTGTACAGACCAAATCTTTGAAAGTTTCTCTGCTATATCATCCTGGATGGCCCTCCTCTGACTCAAAAGTAACATGTCAAAGACCAAACTCCTCATACTTCCTCCTAAGCCTGGCCCTACTATCCCCTTCTACTGTACATTACTGTTGGCAGAACAATTAAACACCCAGTATCACATGCACGCTGTTTGAGTGTCACATTTTTCTCACATTCTCCTATCATTCACAATGTAGCTAAAACCTGTAATTTTGTCTTCCGTAAGAATGCAAAGATATTCCCTTTCCTCTCACTCTACTGCTAAAATGCAGGCCCTCATTCTCTCCCATCTCAACTATTGTAACTTTCTACTGTTTGGCCATCCTTCCGGTGATCTGTCTCCCTGACAACCTGTCCTAAATCCTGCTGCTATAATCAGGGCCACCAACAGAAATCATGGGGCCCAGGACAAATGAAAGGAGCAGGCCCTCCCCCCCCAAACCCATAGCGCACCTACCACGGAAAAAATATTTTTTAGCGCGCAACTTTTACTTAACTGTTTTCTTATTGTGATACAGAAAACAACATTACAATGCAACCTGTTTATTTTTATATTTTCAACAAAAGACAGGTGACTGCCTGCCTGGGAGACTGGGTGGGTGGGTGAGTGACTGGGTGGGTGAGTGGGTGACAGTGGGTGGGTGACAGTGAATTCAACAGTGACAGGTTGGATGACAGTGACTGGGTGGATGACTGGGTGGGTGACAGTGACTGGGTAGGTGGGTTACAGTGACTGGGTGGGTGACTTGGTGAGTTTGGTGGACTGGGAGCCAGTACCTTTTGGCCCCCCCTTTTGGCGGCCCTGGCTATAATCACTTTACTATCTCCTAAATCTGTCTCTCCTGCTGAAATACCTCTCCTGGCTTCCTATTAAATCCTGTATTAGTTACAAAATTCACCTCCTCTCTTTAAGATTATACACTCTTCTGCCTCCCTTACATCTCAGCAGAAATGTGTCTCTATATACCTGCCTGAATCTTGCGTTCTGCTCAAGGATGTCTTCTGTCTTTCCTTTTTTTATCTAAAGCATTCTCCCACCTAAAACCTCTCACTCACTGCCCCACATCTCTGAAATGCCCTTTCCTCAATATTCGGCTGACACCCTCTCCATCCCCTTTTAGCACCTTTCTTAAAACCCACTATAACGAAGCATATGGGTAGCTCCGCCGACTGATACTATACATCTCATATCCACTGACATTGGCCCTTTGCAGATGCACTTACCAGAACATCCTCCTTCTGTCTCTGTAAGTTCTCACCACATTCCACTTAGATTGTAAGCTCTTTGGGGCAGAATTTTATTTTCTTAATGTTTTATGTCAGAAGCCCTTATTCCCATTATTTTATAATATTATGTCACATTTATTTTATGTACCTTGATGGTGCTCTATAAGTAAAGCTATAGATACATACAAACATTTTGAAAGTGAGTTGTATTTACTTACTAATGTATGGTTCTTACGTACAGAATATGTTTTTGACCCCTTGATATTTTAATTACCACTGTAGCAGGAAGGTCTTTTGTTTTCCCAAATATTCATATTTAGCCATTTCTTCCTATATTTAGTAAAAGTATTGCAATGTGAGGTAAAAACAAATGTTATAGGCAAATTAGTCGAATTCACAACTATTTAGCATCTGCATTTGACTTTTACATTTTGGTAATTACTGTTTAAGTATTTGTTTTATATAATGTGGCAAACATTTATTTGTGGCTATGTACTAAGAAAATGTGTGTGAGCCTCAGTTCTTTGATGATATTATTACATTAAGCAAAACAAGGGACGAGGGATTTACTAAATTGTTTTAAATCATGGAGCATCACGTGATGTTAGCTAAAAAAGGATTGAATATTGTGGGCCTCATGCAGAGAGCAGCGCTATTTCAAATCTCGCCATTTTTTGGGGAAATTCGTGCAGAAAACAGCCGAAAATGGCGAGTTACGGAAAACGCGCCATTTTTTTTTCTTTTTCAAAATCTCGCCGCGCGGCTGGCGAGAACCTACATCTCGCCAGTTTTAAAAATATCCTAATGCAGAGAGCCGCGAACGGCATCTAGCGGCTGTTCGCGCCAAGAAAATGGCGCGATTTGCTACTATTTGCCTCGCCAAGAAAAGTTGGCAATTACATGGAGCTCGCCGCCTATAGGAAAGGGGAAAAAAAATGCGCGATTTTTTTAAACACATTTCTGCAGCGCGCATCTCTCCAATTCTAACTCGCCACACGCATTTATGCCAAACATTGCAGAATTCGCACATTTCTGCATATGGAGATTAAAACTCTCCAAAAAAGCTACTTTTTATTAAACTCTCCAATTTTTAAATTCGCTGCTCTCTGCATGAGGCCCTATGTTCCCTTTAATAATGTGGTTTTCACTAAGCTAATTATATGCAAAAATAGCAACCTAGAGCTCATTAGCATAGGCTTAAAGTCACATTATCAATGCCATTATTTGGTGTTAATTTACATGACGTGCTGTTTTGTACTGTAAGTCTTGGCGTTTCTCCTATTTAGACCCTGAAATACAGATATAGCCATTGCTATTGCAACACAAAAAACCGGCGTAAGATATGCAAAAAAAAGAGCTTTTACCCTACTCAATGGTGCACTGTAACATGATTTATAACTGCTATACGTTATCTACTTTCAATACCAGTGCTGGCCTCCTTGTGTGTCATGGTCACATTGTGGTCTTATGCTACACCCCATGTTATTTACAATGTGGCTCAGCTGGGTGAGATGAGATCTGTGGCCTGGTATATAGTATATACTGTATGTTAATTTAAAAATGCATTTACTGCATGTAATATTATAGGCTGTAGACCATAGGAGGTTAGTACTTCTTATACTGCAGAATTGATTCCACTGCAACCCCTTTCCTTTAACACTCTGCCACATTTTGAAATATATACAGTACAATGGTGACTGTTTAAGCAGCCTGTGAAATCTTCAAGATAAAAGGTTAATTTCCCCATACAACAAAGCCACTCCCATCATGCACATTCTAAAAAAGTAAACCAATGTTGTAAATTGTGGGCACAAAAACACAATTGTTTTGTAAGTCTTGCAATACTGCTAAATAAAAGGAAAAAGTACTGTATGTACTGTATGTTAAATAATTTGGAAAGATTAACTTGGTTTACTAATGTGTTTGTGTTTGGGGAGGGGATAGAGCTGAAGTACAGTTGTAGTCAGACTAATATGTAACCTGCCCCGCACATGTGCTGGTGAATCGCAAACCAGCCGTGGAGTGTTAACAGCCATGTCCAGAGAGGGGGGAATTGCCCATGAAGATTAGAAGAAGCATGGACCCTGAATGGGACTCCCGCTGTGTTAATCCTACTGTTCTGCACCAGACTGGAAGAGCTGTGCAGTGAGAGCAAACAGAAGCAGTCCCTATCTCTGCACATCTTTAATAGGCAATTGTGCTGCTTCCCGAGATACAGGCTCCAGTAGGGGGTACAGGTACCTCCTGCACATTTAATTAATCTGCGTCACGTGACCGGGGCATTTATGATCTGTTTGGAGCAATGTCGCCAAAAACAGCACATGTTAATGTCTAATGGTGACTTAGGTCTTGGCGTCTCTGAGAAGGATTGCCTTAAGGAGCTCAGATTGAGGATGTCATCAGAAAATGGCTTACACTGATTGGTGTACAGTACATTGTAGCTCACCCCAGCAGGTGTGAGCTGGGGGTGAGACTATGTGATAGTCACATACAGTCTACATTAGAGAGAGCATGCTGTAATCATTCGCTCCAGCAATCAGGAGGTTAGCACCCGCTCTATCTATCCCGACTAGCACCCTCTCTATCCACCTTTAAGATCCACCTTAAAACACACCTGCTTAATGAAGCATATGAGTAGCTCCGTGGCTAATACTATAAACCTGATAATAAAGCTTGGCACCTTGCAGACGCACTTACTAGAATGCCCTCCTACTGTCTCTGTGCGTTCTTCCTACCTACCAATTAGATTGTAAGCTCTTCTGAGCTGGAACTCCTCTTTCGAAATGTTAATTTTTATGGGCTCTATACAGTAAGCGCCGAAAAGGCTTTTTTCGCAATTTTCTCACCAAAATAGCCTTTCCGATTCAGTAAGCGCCGAAAAGTGGCAAAAATCGGCAATTTTTTTCCCCGAAAAAAAACTTTTCAGCATGCGGGTGCCGATAAGCCACTTTTCGGCACTTTTTGAAATCGGCTGAATTCTAGTAGCCCCGATCAGCTTTTCGCAGGTGATCGGCACCCGAGAATTGAGATTTTTCCACCAATCCAGCCCGCCAACTACAGTTGGCAAGTTGGTGGTGGAGAAGCATCGGCAAGGGCGACACTTAGAAAAAATCAGGCCTTTTTCCTGGCTGGGAATGATCCCGGTGGTTCTCCGGAGCCGAAACCCATTAATACCAGCACCGGAGCCCCCCGGCATGCATCCGAGGCAGGAAAAATGCATTTAAAGCCCGTGACCAGTCCCATCCATACACAGGGCACCCCACCAGGGTGTGAGGGAAAACCTCCATAATTACTGCTGGCATGCCCACAACTTACCAGGCCTTACTGTCAGCAGGAGAGATGACTGTAGCCATTTTACAAGTCCGCTACAAGTACATGGCACACACTAGGCAGCAGGCTTGGAGTCCAAGACGAAGCGCTCTACAGCGTGAAACTCGTAGAGCCTAGCCTAGTGTTTGCCATGTACTAATAAAGTTTCTTCAATACCGGAACTTCAGTGAACTCTGACATTTATTGCTGTGGTGCCGATCCATCTTCATCTTTCTGCATACTTAATTTCGGACGCACGCAATGAGAGCAACAGTCAAGGAGAGCCGGGATCCAGGACGGATGAGCAGAGAGGGGTAAGCAATGTGCCCCTGAGCCCCGACCGATATCATGGTCCCCCTGTGCCTTCCGACTACTGTTCCTTACTGTCAGCACACTGACATTCTATGTTGTCAGTTTCTGCAACTGTTCATCAGCCTGAGCGCATGACAGTATTGTTACTTTCTGGACTCCTGAACAAAGCATCAGATTTAAAAAAACAAAAACATGGTTGGAAGAGATCTCTTTAGGTAAGTAAAAGAATTCATTCATGCAAAAAACGGCGACCAGTGCAAACTACTGCTTTAACAATTTATTAAATAACTACCACTTGTATTTGGCTGGATTAAATAAGATCACTGTTGCTTTCTAAGGCATGTAATATAGTAAGCGCAGGCGCGCGCATTTAGTGCCTGTAGGTCAAACTGTGACGCGCGCGTCCATGAGCCATGGCCATGATGTCACAATGGTAGGTCGCACTGTGACTTGCTCACAGTGTCACGTGGCATGGCAGCTGCTCGAAAATACAAATTTCTTTGTATTTCCACACAGCTGCCGCGCCAACGTTATCTGCCATGCGCGCACACATCGGCACTGGATAAACTGCCATAGGGAGACAGGTATTTATCACTGCCTCACACGTGGCTGCATGCGCGCCAGCCCAGTATAATACCAGCCTAAGGTTGCAGGAGTCTATAGCTATATTAAACACCTCACTCATACTTAGCGCACAGCTGAGTGGTGGTTGTCAAGCGGTCTTATGTACGAGCAGATTTTTGACTATGTGTTTTTCAATTTCCTAGGCCGTGATTATAATGCCGGCGGCGGAGCGTGCGATGGTGCACGCTGCCAAAACAAATATCTGCATTCCATTGAAGGTGCACATAGCCACCGCCGGCACTATAATCGCAGCCTTATGCTGTTGACTTCTTGTTCTTTTCCCACAGTACCTTTCACTTTTGCATAGTTTCAACCAATATTTGAATCTGCTTTAGAATAATTACAACGGTAAGTGCTCATACAAGCTTGTTTATTTGTACAAGTCTTTGGGAGTCATTCACAGGGATTCCAGGAAACTCTGTTGCTGTGTTTTGCTGCAATGCATACAATAATTTTATCAAACTTAAAAGTTATAGTATGTGATATTCCATTAAAATTCTAGCATGATGTAGGGGTCTTACACGCAACAAGTAAAGAAAACCTACCCTTCGGATCCCCCATTAACAGCGCCTTCCTTCAAGTTGAAGGATGTTGGTCCAAGGAGAAATCTGAGAAATCTGATTGCCGATATTTATTTTTCCCCTTATGTGATATCATTGGATTATGTTTCAGTGGGATTTTTTGTTTGCCTTCCTCTGGTTAAAAATACTGTAGGTACAAATATAGAACTAAATAAATATATAACTATCTGCTGCCTAAATTTAGCATAGGTTGAACTGGATGGACATATGTCTTTTTTTCCTCCTCATCTACTATGTAACTATGTAAGTTCATAGAAATATCCAATATAAGTGTCGTACTCTTTAATAATATCACTTTTTATACCCCTGATGAAGTATTGGAAAACATAATAAAACCGTAAACAGAGAAGTGATGACTTTCAAAGTGCTTATACTTCTTTACAATCCATTTATTCATGTTGGCAACAAAATTATTGGTATCTTCAACAACCTTTATTGTGGTGAAATTGCTGTTTTTATTCTTAATATTCAACTTTGAATCTGTTTAAAACATAAACATGTTCCATTGGTTAATGTCTTTTTGCTCTTAAAATATCTGTGTTGAGAAGAACTGTCAGAGGAAATGTATTGGCAACAGTTTGATTTGGAGCACGGTTAGCATTACTTAAACAGATGTTACTTGGCCATTTGTACCGTATGTTAATACTGCCACCTGTCTACTATTGCACTTGTTGTTATAATATAATAAGATGCATGATAGGCTAGAAAACATTGGGCGTTATTCATTTAACTGTGATAATGCCAATAGTGCCCTGACCCACACTACGCAGTTGAATAAATAACCCCCATTGTGTACAATGATTAATATCTTCCCAGTAATATTGAAAACATTAAAACCCTTAAAGTTTTGGGCTAATAACATTATTTACCTTTGTTTTAATTCACCCACAAATAATATATATATATATATATATAATTCATAATATATCTATATATATATATAAAAGAGTAGGCTAGAAAAAGGCACAAAAAGTTAAAAAGGGAAAAAAAAGAATAACAAAAGGTGACATCAAGGCTCTGTTCTGTGACCTCTGCTTTTCTCTCTCTACACACTATCACTTAGTGACCTCATCAACTTTTTGGGGTTAAAGCCTCGGGCATGGTCAGCACTTAGACACTGACCCGTGCTGAGGCGCGCTCTCGCTTACCAGTGAGCCCCTGCAGCCGCAATGAGAGCGGCTTTAGCAGGGGCTCGCGCACGCTTCCGCAAGCGTGCGGAAGCGTACAGAGGCGGCACACTTTATTCTAACTCGGCTCGAGCCACAAGCAGGGGGGTTTCCCGGCTTGTTCGTTTTTTTCCCTCGGCGTGCCGAGCGTCATCGATGCGCGGTCACGCTTCAACGGGAGCGTGCGCGCATGGCGCGCATGCCCAGGGCTCCCTGAGGGAGCCCTGGGTTCCTCTAATGTGGGGGATGGCGGTGGGGGGCTCCGGGGGACCCGGTGGACCCGGAGAGGGGAGGGGGGGTGCCTCGATCGGAGGACCGATCCTCCGAGGCTCCGGCGCGCACGGGATACCTCGGCGCGTGCCCGGTATCTGTCGCGGCCGAGAACGGGCAAATGTTAGAATAAACTCGGCCGCGACAGTAGGTCTTATCCAATTTTTAGTTTCATGCGCTCAAGGGAGCGCAGGGCCGGTCACGTGAGCGGTTCGCCCAGTGAGGGCGAACCAGCGCCGTGATGTCACTGACCCGCCCCCCGAAACGCCCCTGGATGGCGCGCGAACCAAGGCCAGGGAAAGCACCCGCTTTCCCTCAGCCTCAGCGCGCCTCTGCACGGCTGCTGCAACCCTGGACGCAGCCTTAGGTATCATCTCTATGCAGATGATACACAGTTATATCTATCTACCCTCACTCCTGCAATCCAGTCCCAAATCACGGATTGTCTCCTGGTTGTATCCTTGTGGGTGGCACCTCGCCACCTTAAACTTAATATATCTATAACTGAGCTCCTCATATTTTTCCTTACATCTGGCCTAATGCACCCCTTTCCATCACAGTAAATGGTACTACCATCTATCGTGTTGCCAAAGCACGTTGCTTAGGAGTGACATTTGACTCTTCCCTTTTCCATTCACATACATAGCATGGCTAAAGTTTGTCGCTTCTTCCTTCGTAATATTGCCAAGATCCACCATTTCCTCTTTCAATCTACTGCTAAAACACTAATGCATGCCCTAATTATTTCCCGTCTGGATTATTGTAACATACTGCTAACAGGCCTCCCTGTCTCACAACTTTCTCCCCTATATTCAATCTAAAATTCAGCTGCTAGAATAATTTCACTTTCTCCCAAAACATTATCCACTCATCTCCTCCTTAAATCCTTCTCCTGGCTTTCCATTAAATTTCAGATCACCAACAAAGTTCTCCTCCTTACCTTTAAGGCTCTCCACACATCTGCTCCTTCCTACACATCAGATTTGCTCTCTTGCTATGCCCCTGCTTTTCCCCTGAGCTCTATCCAAAACTATCTAATTTCCACCCCTTTCACCACTACAGCTCTCTCTCGACTTAAACCCCTTTACCTCACTGCACCTTATCTGTGGAACTCCCTCACACTCAGTATATGCCAATCGCCTTCTCTGCCCACCTTCAAGTTAAACCTGAAAACCCACTTTTTAAATGAAACATCCCAATAGCCTGGACTCATGACTATTGTCTCAAAGTAACTTCTGTCAAGCACAGCCATCTACTACACTTATTCCCTCACTTACTGTCTCTGTAAATTTACCATGATACCACTTAAATTGTAATCTCTCCGGGGCAGGGATTTCCCATCCTATGTCTGACATTGTTGCACTTATTGTATTATAATTCCCTGTACTTTATTGTCTTTGTAAATTGCTGAGTAAACTGTGGACACTATATAAATAAAGATATACATACTGTGATGCCCACACCCCGTTGTAGCATCTTTTAGTCCCAGATTAAGGCAGGAAACGTAGTATTTCTCTATATGGGGTTTATTTACAGGGATAAATAATATACTAACAGGCCCACTGTCCCTGTAAGTCAAAACGAAATCATAAAACAAACTCCAACTCCTCTTAGGAGACTAACTACACATTTGGCTTCAACCTGGATGGATAGCTAAGCTGGTTACCACCCCATCAAAAAGACACAGCACACCATAAATGAATAAAAATAATATGTATAATATTAAACACACAACAAATACATGAACTTACATGAAACAAAATAAAAGTGAGATCCACTGAGTCCAAATGAGAGCTGGAAGTCCAAATAGTGTTAATCTGCAAGGACCCAGTGCACCAACTCCCTAGACTGCCTGCTCGCAGCACCTGATACTTGTGGAAGTTACACAGGAAAAACAGCTACTCAGCTGACCCTCTGCTAGCATCTCAGCTGTAGAGTTGCATTAAATTTCAGTCAAGGTCAAATAATGCTAAAATCTTCTTAAAATCATTGATAATGCATACATTATAAAAGGAAGGCATTAATATCAAAGTCCACGTTCAGTCCAAGGGGTCTTAAAGTAATGCAGCAAGGATGTGGATTATTTTGATAACTATATTGTATTTTGAATGCCTTGTTTGTCAGTCAGCATGATTGGAACTTCTTTGATACATATACATATATATCCACAAACATTGGGATCTTCTATCACAGGATGAGATCATCAAGGGTACTGTAGCTTGAATGCCAAAAGGGGTAAAAATATGAGGAACTCTCTGGTGAAAGCTGATCTTGGGACTAGAACTTCTCCCCAGATCTTTTTAGGGAAACCCAAACTTGGTACATTTAAATGTTGCTCCTGTTCCCAGTGTGGGAGTGTACAAGAAGAGCAGACATTTCCCCATCCCCTTACTGGCTAGTGATTTAATTTGGGGAGATTTGTTTACCTGACTTTCTAAAAATGTGGTGTACCATGAGGTTTTATTTTTTCATTTGGATCTTTATCAGGATTTTTCTATTTACCTTTGATTTATCCACATGATTATCCTCTTCCCTGCCTTAGATCCTGTACTAGTGGGCAAGGCATTGCTCTAGTAGAGTGTTTATCCCTTTGATACTCCCATGTGGTATTATAAGTTTTTAAACTTTTCTACAATAATATATTAATGCTATTTTTTTTAATGTTTTTTTTCCCCTCTTTGTCCCAGACATTGATCACATGACTCAACGGCTCCATTGGTGTTACTATGTCATTAACTAACAACTTTCAGTGCTTACTGGTTGTCAGGACTGCATTTGGATCCAAGTGGCCACTGTCCCACATGGAGCTGTGACTTCATCCACGATGGCCTTTATCTGCTCAGCACGACCCTTACCTCAGTACAATAACTCTACAGGCATACCCCGCATTAACGTACGCAATGGGACCGGAGCTTGTATGTAAAGCGAAAATGTACTTAAAGTGAAGCACTACCTTTTATCCACTTATCGTTGCATGTACTGTACTGCAATCGTTATATACGTGCATAACTGATGTAAATAACGCATTTGTAACAGGCACTATAATCTCCCCGCTTGCGCACAGCTTCGGTACAGGTAGGGAGCTGGTATTGCTGTTCAGGACGTGCTGACAAGCACATGCGCAAAGTGCCGTTTGCCTATTGGGTGATATGTCCTACTCGCAAGTGTACTTAAAGTGAGTGTCCTTAAACCGGGATATGCCTGTACTCAGCAGCACCAGCCACAGACACTCCTAAGTTTACAGACTTCTACTTTTTATGGATTCACTTTGGACTTTTCCTGTGCCTGAGCTTTGCTGTTATAAGAAGGCTGGTAACACAAGATTGCTATATATTGTTTGTTTTTTATTGAAGGAAAGTACTATGGCTACTTAGAACCTGTGGGAATGGGCCTGAAGATGGGGTATTCCCTAAAAACGTTGTCCTCCTTTTTTCTTTTTTTGTACATTTTCCTGTTTTTTCGGGTCACTTTTTTTGTTCTTTCCTTTTTTCCTTTTGGGACATTTTGCTAGTCTACTCTTGTGTCACCATGCTTGATTACCAGCTTTTTGTTTCTGTGCATACCAGTATTGAAACTCTCGATACAGTAAGTATTCTTCTATTTTTTTTTCTTCAGATAGTTTTTATTCGTTTTCCACATAGTACAAGTAATAGAGATAATATATCCAACAATATGACCGTATACCCATTATCCTCTACCGAATAGTAGTATTATTAAGTAGAAATTCAAAACAGTCTTAGAAAAGCACTACCACCCACATTATACTCAATTTACAGATAATTTAGACCTTAGATCCAGCCTCTTTCGGTCCACGTTGAGTGATTGGCTCTTACTGAGTAATATATACTGTATATACTATGTTAGGGGAAGAAAGAAGCAGAGACAGGGAACGTCAATAGAAAGAGAAGAGAGGACAACAAGGAGGGACTGGAAGGGGAAGAGGAGGGTGGGGGTGAGAGGATGGGTGGAGGTAAAGAGGGGAATGGGGGGGAAGTCCCCCCTCCGCCCACGACCGACTCAGACATCTGTTTTTAATCATTTGTATTTAATTTTTGGCACATTGAAACTAATTAATTAACTAATTTCCATCCATGTGTCCCATTTTTTATGGAATTCGTCAGTTGAATGTTTCAGGAAGGCTGTCATTCTTTCCATCACCATCACCTACTGTAGGTTATTTTTCTTTATACTTTTCGCATTGAGTGGATGCTATTTTCTTCCAGGATGCCGCCACGGCCCACCTAGCAGCCGTTAGTATAGATAAAACTAGTCATCTCATGGGTCGGCTTATATCTTCAATTGGCTTTGCAAGGAGAAAAGTCAATGGCTCCACAGGAATAGAGAGGTCTGTTACATCTTTAATGATAGTTTGGATACTGGCTCAATATTTCTTAATCTCTGGACATGACCACCAAATGTGAACCATGTCACCTCTCTGCGCACAGCCCCTCCAACACAAATCTGATGCTGCCGGTTAGATCTGCTTCACGACTCGGTGTGATTCAGATGAATAGGATTTTGTAAGTATTCTCTTTGATTGTGGTACAGATAGAGGTGTTTGCGGCAAACTCCCAAATATACTCCCAGTCATCTCTATCAATTTCTACGTTCAGATCGGCCGCCTATTTGAGCATGTAATCATCATCGGGCAAGTCCACTGTGGACTCCAAACAAGCATATATTTTGTGATCAGGCGTTTTTGATAGGTACCTCTTCTACATAGTGCTTAAAAATTTGAGAGAGGAGGAAATTTTATATTCGGGGAGATTCCCGAATCTGTAAGTATAACGCGTAGCTCACCACAAACAAAGCGCGACCGCGGTGCTGAGGTAGGAAATTGGGTAACACCAACCCACAGCCACGCAGGCGCACCTAGGATGTAGATTAGTCGTGCAAGCCAGGTCAGGATTAGATATGTGAGAATAGTAGATGGTACTTGTCAAGTCAGAAGAGGAGAGTTGCGGATCGTCGGGGTGAGTAGCCAACTTAAGGATTGGAGAGTAGCGGATCGTCGGGGTACATAGCCAGGTACAGGATAGGAGAGTAACGGATCGTTGGAGAACTTAGCCAAGGTCAGGACTGGAGACAGGACAATGGTCGTTCGTAGCTGGATCAGGAGTGGAGAGGTGCGGAGTCCAAGAGAGAAGCAGGGTCAGACAACAAGAGGTAACAGGCAAGGCAAGGTCACGGAACTGAATGCAGCAAGGCACAGCATCACACTAGACTATGCTCAGCAATGAGAGTCTGAAACGGGAAGGTGTATAAAGGGAGATCCTCCAATAGAAAGCCAGGATAGAACCAGGAAGCGGAATCCTATTGGCTGCTGGTGCACACAGGTGTGCCCTATGATGCAGCCTAATCAGGAAAAGGGGCGGGACCGATCGCGCCGATCCGCACACGTCAGGGGGCGGAGCCTGGTACGGACAGCACTCCCACGCTAATCCTGTCCATCACCAGAGCAGGGGCGAAGATTGGGACGCGCGTCAATGTGGAGGCAGTACGAGCGCACCCATCGCGTGCCGGAGCGGGAGGCAGAGTCAGAGCCCAGGCGGAGAGTCAGACCGTGCAAGATCCTCGCGCGTGTAACTGGGCCATCAGTTTGCGCATCCTGTATGTCTGTCGCAGAAGTGTCTTTAAGGTGAGGAGATGGTCTACGGCCGTGTTGCAGGGTACATGCAACAACACACGCGGGTTCCCTTGATAAGGCTTCTTTATTGAGCCTTAAAAACATACAGCACACAAAACAAAATAGCTTCTCTTCAGCAGACAAAAACAAAATAGCTTCTCTTTAGCATAGAAAACAAGGCAGCTTCTCTTCAGCATGCAGGACACAGACAGTTCATCACACATGTACTTTGAAAAACAGACCGTATAGCAGTAATCTCTTCAGTATTTCAGTCCTGTCTCCTGACCAGCTAGCCTGCATGTCTGTACAGCCTGGGGGTTTTAAAACACCTTGATTATGCAGCTGGGGTCAGACTAATTAAGCAGCCCTTCTCAACTGAAACTTAACCTCGTCACTGCTGCACTGCAAGCCTAAACATAGGTTTGCCAGGTATATGGCTGGTGACGTTCATTCACCCTGTCACATTCCTCCCCTGTTAGTGTGTGGCTGGGGCCACGCACGGTTGTAGCCCGACCATCCACCCCTTTCTCTAGAAAAGAAGTCAGCATTTGCATTTTCTTTTCTAGGCCTGTGCTGAATTTCAAATGAGAAGAGTTGGAGGGCCATATACCACCTGGTCAATCTAGCATTGGAGTCCTTCATACTATTTAACCACTTCAATGGAGCATGGTCCGTCACCAGAGTAAAATGGACTCCTGCCAGGTAATGCCTCAAAGCCTCGATTGCCCACTTTACTGCGAGGCACTTCTCAATGACTGAGTAGTTTTTTCCCTCTGGAACAATTTCCTACTCAGAAAAAGGATCGGATGTTCCACTCCCTCAAACTGTTGTGACAACACTGCCCCTAGCCCTATCTCTGATGCATCGGTTTGCACTACAAAAGGCCTGTTGATGTCTGGGCTTCTAAGGACGGGAAATTTGTTTACCCTTCCTGGACCCTAGTTGAGCGATCTCGTAATCCACATCACCCGTGCGGAGGAGTACTTCGAATGGGCCCTGCCATTTGGCTAGGAGTTTGCTCTCACAACTTGGTAACAACAACATCACCTGATCTCCTGGGTGAAACACTCTCATACAAGCATTTTGATTGTAATGTCTCTCCTGACTGTCCTGGGCTGATCTAAGATTCTCCCTAGCAAAATGCCGGACCACATCTACGCGCTTCCTAAGGTCCAATACATATTGCAGGGTATTCTTAGAAGGGGACCGCTGTTCCTCCCAGGACTCCTTTAGGAGGTCTAGGATACCCCGGGGTTGGCGGCATACAGCAATTCAAATGGAGAGAATCCCGTGGAGGCCTGGGGACCTTCCCGCACTGAAAACAGCAGTAAAGGGAGAAGTTCATCCCAGGCTCTCTTCTCTGAATCTACAAATTTCCTCAGCATACCTTTTAGAGTTCGGTTAAATCTTTCCACCAATCCGTCAGTCTGTGGATGGTAGACCGATGTCCGAACAGACTTGACCTCTAGTAATTTTAAGACATCCTGCATCAGTTTAGCCATAAAATTTGTACCTTGGTCTGTCAACATAACCTGGGGAAGTCCAACCCTTGAGAACAGCTCCAACAACTTGTTGGCTACTTGCTTCGCCGTTGCTGTTCTCAGGGGGAACGCCTCAGGATATCTTGTTGCATAGTCAACTATTACAAGAATAAACCTGTGTCCTTTTGCACAAGGTTCTAGAGGTCCTACCAAGTTTATCCCAATCCTCTCAAAGGGAACTGACACCAAGGGTAAAGGAACCAAAGGAGCTGGTTTTTGTCCCTTCGGACTAGTTAGCTGGCACTCCGGACATGCCGCACATAACTTAGCAATATCACTATGCATCCCTGGCCAATAGAATCGGGGCAAAATACGGTCCAATGTTTTATCCCTGCCAAGGTGACCACCCCAAGGGACAGTATGGGCTAGAGTGAACACAGATTTAACAAACGCCTTGGGAACCAATATCTGTCTGGTGACCTCCCCTGTTTGTGTCTGCCTATTCACCCTATACAGGATATCATTTGAAAAATCAAAATGGGGGAATACTCTCACCCCCTGTGCATTCAATATCTGCTCATCAATTTTTACCACCTTATCATACTAGCAATAGCTGGGTCTTCCCTTGGCCTCTGGCGAAAACCAGGGAGGTATAGGTCTGGTAAATCTCCAGCCCATATCACCCTCCCTCTGGCCATCCCCACTTCTGGCTACTAGAATGGTCACCTTGAGACCCAGATTTCTGCAACCAGTCCTGTTTGTCAGACCGTCTTTGCTTCCGAGTCTTTGGAACCCGGTGTCTACTGGGAAAAAGGTCTGCCGAGATGGGAACAGTTTTCCAGGGTTCTCCTGAGCCAGAGAATAAGGCTCCTCATGAGAGACTGGAGCCATTAGGTCCGAAAAGAAAGGCCAGTCCCAGCCGAGCACAACGGGGGCAGGGAGCCAAGGAGCGACTCCTACTTCGAGGTAGGCCTCCTGACCTTTTACCTGTAGCTGGATTTTGGCAGTTGGATACCGTTTTACATCGCCGTGTATACATTCTATACTCCATGGAGAGTCCAAAGAACATACGTTAGGCGGTAACAGTTGCTGGAAGACCAGAGTTTTCCCAGAGCCCGACGTTTTTTCCTCCAACCTGGGCTTGTAATTTTCTCCAGTGAAGGCCGAGGCGACGGTCCTGCTGAAGGAACAACCCATCTGTGGACAGTCCACATGCCGGTGGCCTTGTTCTCTGCAGGCGGAACAGGGAGAGGGTTCCCTCGCAGGAGGGGGCCGTGGATAGCGCTCCACTGGACCGGATACTGGAGACCAAGCATCTAGTTGGTCCTGTGGGCGACGTCCTTGGAAGTTCCTCTCATTTGGCGACAAGCCGACATCAGGAAGGGGATGAGGGTCTCGGCGGTGCGTGGCGTTTTGACTTCTTCCTTGTTGGAAGGACTGCTCCTTTTGTGGCACTTGGCGGTTGCGCATGGAGGGGCCGTAGTTTCCCCGTTGTTCCAATCTCCCTCTTTGGGTCTCCGCAAGTGCTGGTGAAGTTGGATCCATCGGGTCCAGGGCACGCGCCTGATCCTCGGCCCCAAGGAAGTTCTCAACGAGTTGGACCGCCAAAGCTAGGGTTTCAGCAGCATGGCGTTTTACCCATGAGTGTGCAGAAGGGGGTATTATCTGTAGGAATTGTTCCAAAACCACTTGCTCAAGAATTGCCTCCTTAGTGTGCTCCTCAGGTTGTATCCAGCGAGTACACAAGTACAATAACCGCTGAGCGAGGACTCGGGGTCTCATCTTAGTGCTGTACTTCAGGTTCCGGAACTGCTGCCGGTAGGTCTCTGGGGTCAGACCTAAGCGATCCAGTATGGCAGCTCTTACTTGTTGCTAGTCCATTGCCTAATCTGCTGGGAGGCCTGGATATGAGGCCTGGGCTTCTCCTATGAGGAGCGGGGCCAAAGCAGTTGCCCAGCGATCTGCAGCCCAGCCCTGAGCTTCGGCAACCCTTTCAAATGTCAGTAGAAAATCCTCTGGAACCTCGTTCGGAGTAATTTATCTCAGGAGGACCAGGGGTTTGTTCGCAAGTTCTGGACTGGCAGACCCCTGGAATTGGGTCAGCAGCTTGGCCATCCGCTCATCCTGTGCTGCCTGCTGCTGGGTTAGGAGCTGGGTTTGCTGCTGCAATAGTAGTTGGGCCTGCCCCTGCATTAACAGTCCCTGCTGTTTGGTCTGCTCCTGCATTAACAGTCCCTGCTGTCTGGTCTGCTCGCACAGAAACTCTTTTAAAAATTCTTCCATTTTTCTCATTTTTGTGTGTATGTGTGGCCCTTCAACTGCAGGGGCCTCTCAAAATCCCGGCACTTCTGACACCATATGTTGCAGGGTACATGCAACCACACGACCAGGTTCTCTTGATAAGGCTTCTTTATTGAGCCTTAAAAACATACAGCACACAAAACAAAATAGCTTCTCTTTAGCATAGAAAACAAGGCAGCTTCTCTTCAGCATGCAGGACACAGACAGTTCATCACACATGTACTTTGAAAAACAGACCTTATAGCAGTAATCTCTTCAGTATTTCAGTCCTGTCTCCTGACCAGCTAGCCTGCATGTGTGTACAGCCTGGGAGTTTTAAAACACCTTGATTATGCAGCTGGGGTCAGACTAATTACAGTAAGCAGCCCTTCTTAACTGAAACTTAACCTCGTCACTGCTGCACTGCAAGCCTAAACATAGGTTTGCCAGGTATATGGCTGGTGACGTTCATTCACCTTGTCCCAGGCCGCCAGGATGGCGATTCCTCACAGTTCCCCCCCTCTATGAGCGACCTCCGGGCGACTCTACGATGGCTTATCCGGAAATTTAGAATGAAAGATACGAACCAGTCTCTCTTGGTGAACCCGATGACTCGGAATCCAGGACCTTACCTCGGGGCCAAAACCTCTCCAATGCACCAGATAATGCAGGGATCCTCTGGAGATCTTGGAATCCAGAATCGATTGTATCTCATACTCGGTTTGACCTTGGACCATATGAGGAGAAGTGGAAGGAACCGGAACTGAGTATGCATTCTGGACCACGGGTTTGAGAAGAGAAACATGAAATACAGAGGGGATCCTCATGGAAGAAGAGAGAGCGAGTCGATAAGTAACCGGATTGATCGTCTCGGAAACAGAGGAGGGTCCAAGAAATCTGGGTGCGAATTTCATAGAAGGGACCTTCAGCCTGATATTCCTGTATGACAGCCAGACTTTGTCGCCTTGTTTGAGTTCCAGAGCAGGTCTACGATAGCGATCTGCATGAGTCTTCTGCCTATTGACTGCTTGCCTGATGTTGACCTTTTCCAAAGGTCTTGCAATTCTCTGATCCTGTCATCTGCCGATGAGGCCCCTGTGCAAGGTAGAACAAGAGGAAGAGTAGACGGGTTGAATCCGTAATTCGCGAAGAAAGGGAACTCCAAGGTTGAACCACTACGTGCGTTGTTGTGCGTTGTTGTGGGTGAATTCTGCCCAGGGTAAGAGTTCAGCCCAGTCGTCTTGGGAGTCAGATACAAAACAGCGTAAATATTGTTCAAGAGATTGGTTGGTCCTACCCGTCTGACCATTAGTCTGTGGATGGTATCAAGATGAGAAATGAAAGCAATACCTAGCTGGAGGTAAAATGAGCGCCAGAACCGGGAAATTAGCTGAGAGCCTCTGTCTGATACTATTACCATAGGTACTCCATGTAAGCGAAAAATCTCCCTGATGAAGATTTCGGCTAATTTGGGAGAATTGGGAAGACCCTTGAGAAGTTTGAAGTGGGCCTGTTTCGAGAATCGGTCCACTACCACAAGAATCGTGTTCATACCCTTGGAGATAGGCAAATCAACAATGAAATCCATGGACAAGTGTGTCCAAGGCCGGTCAGGAACATGTAGAGGTTGAAGAAGACCCGAGGGAATAATTCTGGGTGTTTTAGTCCTGGCTCACGTGGGGCACGCAGCTACGAAATCTTTTACATCCTTTTGCATCCCCGGCCACCAAAATGTGCGAGAAATAAGATCCAATGTCCTCTTGGTGCCAGGGTGTCCTGCAGATTTGGAAGAATTACTCCACTCGAGAACCTTCTTACGGTGCAGAGAAGACGTGAAGAGATGGTCCTGAGGTGGCGAGAAGCCAGGAGGAATGTGGCTTTGTTGGCGAACAATGTCTTTGAGAGCTCCGAATGAAGTGGCCGAAAGAATACATTTAGGAAACAGGATGGGCTTTTGCTGATCCTCAGAATTGTTGTCCAGAGAGAATTGACGAGATAAGGTGTCAGCTTTGGCATTTTTGGATCCAAGAAGATAGGAAATTATGAAATTAAATCTAGAGAAAAATAGAGACCATCTGGCTTGACGGGCTCCCAGGCGACGTGCTCCTTCAATGTAAAGCAAGTTCTTATGATCCATGAGGAGAGCTAATTTCGTGGCCAGGAGTTCCCGATTCCCGATATCGTAATTGCATTCAGCCGGAGAATTTTTTTTCAAAAAGAAAGCACAAGGATGCAACCTGGATAGAGGATTCTTTTGGGACAGAACAGCGCCTACACCAACGCCAGAGGCATCAACTTCAAGAGTAAAAGGAAGCTTAGGATCAGGATGAATGAGAACAGGGGCGGATACGGCACGAACACGGCTTGTAGCTCTGCACACTTTGCAGACTCCATTTTATTTTCCCCGTCTTATGTTCTTTAGTATAACAATAAACCCTGTAATTTTTTGCATATTTCGGTCTGTCTTGTGTGGGTTTCCGTACATTCTGATAGAAACTACAGGACATTCATGCAAAACTAGTATCAATTGCGCTTCATTTGTGTTATGCCCCACACATATGCCAGAGCAGTGCAAGTAGGGTAATAAGGAAAAAAGCCTCACGAGAGGAATGTGGAGCACAGCTCAAGGACGGACAGCAGGACCAGCACATCAAGGGTTAACTAATTTATTAGTATAGGGGGGGACACCATAATCACCGGACAATCACCACTCTGACGCGTTTCGGGCTATGCCCTTTGTCAAAGAGTATGCCCCAGACTTAACAAACACACATTTTTATACATTGTTTAATTACCTTAATCGCATGTACCTGTGCCGATGACGTCAGCAATCTCGGTGAAACTCTCGCGAGATCTCACTTGTGAGTAGGATTCTTGGAGACTAATCACCAAGATGCATTGCGCCATCGTTTAGGGAAAACGCTACATGATAGACAAAAATACAAACAACAAGTAACTAACAAGTATCAAATGTCTTCCTTCACCTAGACCGGAAGTGACGTCGCGGGACCTAGTCTCACGTCTCGCGAGACATCCAGACTCACTGGTGCCTCGGAGAACTAGGGGCAGGCACCACAGCGCTCTCCTCCATGGTGGAGATGAAGGGACATTGCAAGCTATATACATATAGATGAGCCAGCAGCTATGTTTCACTGTGAACAATTAATAAATAAATATTACGACAAATACAATACAATAGTGGAAGGCATGATACCTTTGTATGTAAGATAAGTTTAAAATAAACAATGGATGCTGACAGGACCTATATATAAACTATCTCAAACACTAATTGTTTGGATTAAATAAAAAGGATAAAAGTAAAAACATGGGGGAACATAAGATTGGCAATCAACAGAGAGATATATTTATTATAAAGTTCTAAACATTTATTTTGCATTTATTTAATATTTATTAATGAATAGTTATGTTGTTCATCCCTCGCTGACCATAGTTGCACCTATAAGTCCTTCAATTTCTCATGATAAAGTGCGGTCCATAGATATCTGCGACTGTATTTGACTAGTCTCAGTCTCGTCGGAATCCAGACTCACTGGTGCCTCGAGAACTAGGGCAGGCACCACAGCGCTCTCCTCCATGGTGGAGATGAAGGGAGACATTGCAGCTATATACATATAGATGAGCCAGCAGCTATGTTCACTGTGAACAATTAATAATAAATACGACAATACAATACAATAGTGGAAGGCATGATACCTTTGTATGTAAGATAAGTTAAATAAACAATGGATGCTGACAGGACCTATATATAAACTATCTCAAAACTAATTGTTTGGATTAAATAAAAAGGATAAAAGTAAAAACATGGGGGAACATAGATTGGCAATCAACAGAGAGATATATTTATTATAAAGTTTAAACATTTATTTTGCATTTATTTAATTTTATTAATTCATGTGTGAATATATCCTCCCTGTATATCTATATGAAAGAGATTAAAAACCATTAGCCATGACAATTTAATGTTAATCAATACTATATTATGACAACGTTTTTGGATCTGGAGACCTGATAATGGGAGGGCCTTGATAGTGTATCTTAATACTATCATAACAGTCGCAGATATCTATGGACCGCACTTTATCATGAGAAATTGAAGGACTTATAGGTGCAACTATGGTCAGCGAGGGATGAACAACATAACTATTCGGATAAGAAGTGTTTCAATTCCCAGTCTGTGTTCATTCCTCGCGGAGCCATAGATCCCAGTGTGGTGTATCCAGAACATTTCTCTGCCGATTAAGGATATTTTCTTTCCACAACCAAAGAACGAGCAATGGTGCGTCTAAAATTAAAGGATTTAAGAATGCGGAAACTGCAATATGTGCAGATACGCCACTCCCTCTAACAATGTTAAAAAACGTGTAACACAAAGAAAAAGTTAAAAATCAATCCTTGATCCACGTAACACCAACTTGTTATTTACATCTACAATGCGGCTGTGGCAGCAAAATTATGGGAGGACGATACGTCCTCTAAAACCAGAGAATATCAGAGCATTTACGATCCATTAAACAAAAGATGATAAATATCCGCTTTCCAGACATTTCTCTTGCATGCCCCTCTGGTAAGATAAGTATTTTTCTTTCTGCATTAAACATTAAAACACAAACTAGAGGGGAGTGGAAACAAAGAAAATATCCTTAATCGCAGAGAAATGTTCTGGATACACACACCTGGGATCTATGGCTCAGCGAGATGAACACAGACTGGGAATTGAAACACTTTTATCCGAATAGTTATGTTGTTCATCCCCGCTGACCATAGTTGCACCTATAAGTCCTTCAATTTCTATGATTAAAGTGCGGTCCATAGATATCTGCCGACTGTATTTGATAGTATTAATAGATACCACTATCAAAGGCCTCCCTTATCAGGTCTCCTAGATCCAAAAACGTGTCATAATAATAGTATTGATTAACATTAAATGTGATTGGCTAAATGGTTATGTAATCTCTTTCCATATAGATATACAGGGAGGATATATGTCACACATGATTAATAATATTAAATAAATGCAAAATAAATGTTTAGAACTTTATAATAAATATATCTCTCTGTGTATTGCCAATCTTATGTTCCCCATGTTTTTACTTTTATCCTTTTTATTTAATCCAAACAATTAGTGTTTGAGATAGTATATATAGGTCCTGTCAGCATCTATTGTTTATTTTTAAACTTATCTTACATACAAAGGTATCATGCCTTCCCTATTGTATTGTATTTGTCGTAATATTTATTTATTAATTGTTCACAGTGAACATTAGCTGCTGGCTCATCTATATGTATATAGTCTTGCAATGTCCCCTTCATCTCCACCATGGAGGAGAGCGCTGTGGTGCCTGCCCTAGTTCTCCGAGGCACCAGTGAGTCTGGATGTCTCGCGAGACGTGAGACTAGTCCCGCGACGTCACTTCCGGTCTAGGTGAAGGAGACATTTGATACTTGTTTAGTTACTTGTTGTTGTATTTTTGGTCTATCATGTAGCGTTTTCCCTAAACGATGGCGCAATGCATCTGGTGATTAGTCTCCAAGAATCCTACTCACAAGTGAGATCTCGCGAGAGTTTCACCGAGATTGCTGACGTCATTCGGCACAGGTACATGCGATTAAGGTAATTAAACATGTATAAAAATGTTGTGTTTGTTAAGTCTGGGGCATACTCTTTGACAAAGGGCATAGCCCGAAACGCGTCAGAGTGGTGATTGTCCGGTGATTATGGTGTCCCCCCCTATACTAATAAATTAGTTAACCTTGATGTGTGGTCCTGCTGTCCGTCCTTGAGCTGTGCTCCAATTCCTCTCGTGTGAGGCTTTTTTCCTTATTACCCTACTTGCACTGCTCTGGCTATGTGGGTGCATAACACACAATGAAGCGCAATGATACTAGTTTGCATGAATGTCCTGTATTTCTATCAGAATGTACGGAAACCCACACAAGACAGACCGAATATGCAAAAAATTACAGGGTTTATTGTTATACTAAAGAACATAAGACGGGGAAAATAAAATGGAGTCTGAAAGTGTGCAGAGCGACAAGCCGTGTTCGTGCCGTATCCGCCGCCTGTTCTCATTCATCCTGATCCAAAGCTTCCTTTTACTCTTGAAGTTGATGCCTCTGCGTTGGTGAGGCGCTGTTCGGTCCAAAAGAATCCTCTATCCAGGTTGCATCCTTGTGCGTTCTTTTTGAAAAAAATTCTCCGGCCTGAATGCAATTACGATCTCGGGAATCGGGAACTCCTGGCCACGAAATTAGCTTCTCCTCATGGATCATAAGAACTTGCTTTACATTGAAGGAGCACGTCGCCTGGGAGCCCGTCAAGCCAGATGGTCTCTATTTTTCTCTAGATTTAATTTCATAATTTCCTATCTTCTTGGATCCAAAAATGCCAAAGCTGACACCTTATCTCGTCACTTTCTCTCTGGACAACAATTCTAGGATCAGCAAAGCCCATCCTGTTTCCTAAATGTATTCTTCGGCCACTTCATTCGGAGCTCTCAAAGACATGTTCGCCAACAAAGCCACATTCCTCCTGGCTTCTCGCCACCTAGGACACATCTCTTACGTCTTCTCTGCCACCGTAAGAGGTTCTCGAGTGAGTAATTCTTCATCCAATCTGCAGGACACCCTGGCACCAAGAGGACATTGGATCTTATTTCTCGCACATTTTGGTGGGGGGATGCCAAAGGATGTAAGATTTCGTAGCTGCGTGCCCCACGTGAGCAGGACTAAAACACCCAGAATTATTCCCTGCGGTCTTCTTCAACCTCTACATGTTCCTGACCGGGGGGGGGGGGCGGGCCTTGGGGAACCACACTTGTCATGGATTTCATTGTTGATTTGCCTATCTCCAAGGGTTGAACACGATTCTTGTGGTAGTGGACGATTCTCGAACAGGCCCACTTCAAACTTCTCAAGGGTCTTCCCAATTCTCCCAAATAGCCGAAATCTTCATCAGGGAGATTTTTCGCTACATGGAGTACCTATGGTAATAGTATCAGACAGAGGCTCTCAGCTAATTTCCGGTTTCTGGCGCTCATTTTACCTCCAGCTAGGTATTCTTTCATTTCTCCATCTTGATACATCCCACAGACTAATGGTCAGACGGGTAGGACCAACCCAATCTCTGAACAATATTTACGCTGTTTTTGTATCTGACTCCCAAGACGACTGGGCTGAACTCTGACCCTGGGCAGAATTCACCCACAACAACGCACAAACAACGACTGTAGTGGTTCAACCTTGGAGTTCCCTTTCTTCGCGAATACGGATTCAACCGTCTACTCTTCCTCTTGTTTCTACCTTGCACAGGGGCCTCATCGGCAGATGAACAGGATCAGAGATTGCAAGACCTTTGGAAAGGTCAACATCAGGCAAGCAGTCAATAGGCAGAAGACTCATGAGATCGCTATCGTAGCCCTGCTCTGAACTCAAACAAGGCGACAAAGTCTGGCGTCATACAGGAATATCAGGCTGAAGGTCCCTTCTATGAAATTCGCACCCAGATTTCTTGGACCCTCCTCTTTTCCGAGACGATCAATCCGGTTACTTATCGACTCGCTCTCTATTCTTCCATGGATCCCCTCTGTATTTCATGTTTCTCTTTCTCAAACCCGTGGTCCAGAATGCATTACTCAGTTTCCGGTTCCTTCCACTTCTCCTCATATGGTCCAAGGTCAAACCGAGTATGAGTACAATCGATTCTGGATTCCAAGATCTCCAGAGGAGCCCTGCATTACTGTGTCTGTGGCATTGGAGGTTTTGGCCCGAGGTAAGGTCCTGGTTCCGAGTATCGGGTTCACCAAGAGAGACTGGTTCGTATCTTTCATCTAAATTTCCGGAAAGCCATCGTAGAGGTCGCCCCGGTAGGTCGCTCATAGAGGGGGGAACTGTGAGGAATCGCCATCCTGGCGGCCTGGACAGGTGAATGAACGTCACCACTATTATACCTGGCAAACACTATGTTTAGGCTTGCAGTGCAGCAGTGACAGGTTAGTTTCAGTTAAGAAGTGGCTGCTTACTGTATTAGTCTGACCCCAGCTGCATAATCAAGGTGTTTTAAAACTCCCAGGCTGTACACACTGCAGGGCTAGCTGGTCAGGAGACAGGACCTGAAATACTGAGAGATTACTGCTATAAGGTCTGTTTTTCAAAGTCAATGTGTGATGAACTGTCTGTGTCCTGCATTCTGAAGAGAAGCTGCCTTGTTTTCTATGCTAAAGAGAAGCTATTTTGTTTGTGTGTCTGTATGTTTTTTAAGGCTCAATAGAAGCGTTATCAAGAGAACCTGGTCGTTGGTGTTGCATGTACCCTGCAACATATGGTGTCAGCGAAGTGCCGGGGATTTTGAGAGGCCCTGCAGTTGAAGGGCCACACATACCCAAAAAAATGAGAAAAAATGGAAGAATTTTTAAAAGAGTTTCTCTGTGCGAGCAGACCAGACAGCAGGGACTGTTTAACTGCAGGAGCAGACCAAACACGGGACTGTTAATGCAGGGGCAGGCCCAACTACTATTGCAGCAGCAAACCCGCTCCTAACCAGCAGCAGGCAGGCACCAGGATGAGCGGATGGCCAAGCTGTGAGCCCAATTCCAGGGGTTGCCAGTCCAGAACTTGCGAACAAACCCCTGTCCTCCTGAGATAAATCTCGAACGAGGTCCAGAGGATTTTCTACTGACATCTTGAAAGGGTTGCCGAAGCTCAGGGCTGGGCTGCAGATCGCTGGGCAACTGCTTTGGCCCCGCTCCTCATAGGAGAAGCCAGGCCTCATTCCAGGCCTCCCAGCAGATTAGGCAATGGACTAGCAACAAGTAAGAGCTGCCCTACTGATCGCTTAGGTCTGACCCCAGAGACCTACCGCGCAGCAGTTCCGGAACCTGAAGTACAGCACTAAGATGAACCCCGAGTCCTCGCTCAGCGGTTATTGGACT
Source organism: Ascaphus truei (assembly GCA_036426205.1). Taxonomy (NCBI): domain Eukaryota; kingdom Metazoa; phylum Chordata; class Amphibia; order Anura; family Ascaphidae; genus Ascaphus; species Ascaphus truei. Next base: position 36,352 of record WSYH01001027.1, on the reverse strand, counting down.
TGTGTACTCGCTGGATAACAACCTGAGGAGCACACTAAGGAGGCAATTCTTGAGCAAGTGGTTTTGGAACACATTCCTACAGATAATACCCCCTTCTGCACACTCATGGGTAAACGCCATGCTGCTGAAACCTAGCTTTGGCGGTCCCACTCGTTGAGAACTTCCTTGGGGGGCCGAGGATCAGGCGCGTGCCCTGGACCCGATGGATCCAACTTCACCAGCACTTGCGGCGACCAAAGAGGGAGATTGGAACACGAGGGAAACTACGGCCCCTCCATGCGCAACCGACAAGTGCCACAAAAGGAGCAGTCCTTTCCAACAAGGAAGAAGTCAAAACGCCACGCACCGACTGAGCCCTCACTCCCCTTCCTGATGTCGGCTTGTGCCCAATGAGTAGGAACTTCCAAGGACGTCGCCCACAGGACAACTAGATGCTTGTCTCCAGTATCCGGTCCAGTGAGGCGCTATCCAACGGGACCCCCTCCTGCAGGGAACCCTCTCCCTTTCCGCCTGCAGAGAACAAGGCCCACCGCATGTGGACTGTCCACAGATGGGTTGTTCCTTCAGCAGGACCGTCGCCTCGCCCTTCACTGGAGGAAAATTACAAGTTCCAGTTGGAGCGAAAAAAAGTCGGGCTCTGGGAAACCAAACTTGGTTTCCAGCATCTGTTACCGACCTAACGTATGTCTTTGGACTCTCCATGGGTATAGAATGTATACACGGCGATGTAAAACGGTATCCAACTGCCAACCAAATATCCAGCTACAGGTAAAGGTCAGGGAGGCTACCCTCGAAGTAGGAGTCGCTCCTTGGGCCCCTGCCCCACCTTGTGCTCGGCTGGGACTGGCCTTTCTTTTCGGACCTAATGGCTCCAGTCTCTCATGAGGAGCCTATTCTCTGCTCAGGAGAACCCTGGAAAACTGTTCCCACTCGGCAGACCTTTTTCCCCAGTAGACAACCGGGGTTAAAGACTCGGAAGCAAAGACGGTCTGACAACAGGACTGTGTTGCAGAAATCTGGGTCTCAAGGTGACCATTCTAGTAGCCAGAAGTGGGGATGGCCAGAGGGAGGGTGATATGGGCTGTAGATTTTACCAGACCTATACCTCCCTGGTTTTCCGCCAGAGGCCAAGGGAAGACCCAGCTATTGCTAGTATGATAAGGTGGTAAAAATTGATGGCAGAATTGAATGCACAGGGGGTGAGAGTATTCCCCCATTTGAATTTTCAAATGATATCCTTATAGGGTGAATAGGCAGACACAACAGGGGAGGTCACCAGACAGATATTGGTTCCCAAGGCGTTTGTTAATCTGTGTTCACTCTAGCATACGTCCCTTGGGTGGTCACCTGGCAGGGATAAAACATTGGACCGTATTTTGCCCACCCGATTCTATTGGCCAGGATGCATAGTGATATGCTAAGTTATGTGCGGCATGTCCGGAGTGCCAGTCTAACTAGTCCGAAGGGACAAAAACCAGCTCTTGTGTTCCTTTACCCTTGGTGTCAGTTTCCCTTTGAGAGGATTGGGATAAACTTGGTAGGACCTCTAGAAACCTTGTGCAAAAAGGACACAGGTTTATTCTGTAATAGTTGACTATGCAACAAAGATTATCCTGAGGCGTTCCCTCTGAGAACCAGCAAACGGCGAGACAAGTACCAACAAGTTGTTGGAGCTGGTTCTCAAGGGTGGACTTCCCCAGGTTATGTTGACAGACCAAGGTACAAATTTTATGGCTGAAACTGATGCAGGATGTCTTAAAATTAATAGAGTCAAGTCTGTTCGGACTCGGCTCCCATCCACAGACTGACGGATTGGTGGAAAGATTTAACACGAACTCTAAAAGGTATGCTGAGGAAATTTGTAGATTCAGAAGAGAGCTGGGATGAACTCTCCCTTTACTGCTGTTTTCAGTGCGGGAAGGTCCACCAGGCCTCCACGGGACTCTCTCCATTTGAATTGCTTGTATGCCGCCAACCCCGGGGTATCCTAGACCTCTAAAGGAGTCCTGGAGGAACAGCGGTCCCCTTCTAAGAATACCCTGCAATATGTATTGGACCTTAGGAAGAGCGTAGATATGTGGTCCGGCATTTGCTAGGGAGAATCTTAGATCAGCCAGGACAGTCAGGAGAGACATTACATCAAATGCTTGTATGAGAGTGTTTCACCAGGAGATAAGGTGATGTTGTTGTTACCAAGTTGTGAGAGCAAACTCCTGCCAAATGGCAGGGCCCATTCGAAGTAAGTACTCCTCCGCAGGGTGATGTTGGATTAACGAGATCGCTCAACTAGGGTCCAGGAAGGGTAAACAAATTTCCCGTCCTTGAACCGCCCAGACATCAACAGGCCTTTTGTAGGCAAACCGATTGCATCAGAGATAGGGCTAGGGGCCAGTGTGGTCACAACATTTGAGGGAGTGGAACATCCGATCCTTTTCTGAGTAGGAAAATGTTCGAGGGAAAAAACTACCAGTCATTGAGAGTGCCTCGCAGTAAAGTGGGCAATCGAGGGCTTTGAGGACATTACCTGGCAGGAGTCCATTTTCCTGGTGACGGACCATGCTCCATGAAGTGGTATAAATTATGAAGGACTCCATGCTATTGACAGGTGGTATATGGCACCTCCAACTTTCTCATCTTGAAATTTCAGCACAGGGCCTAGAAAGAAATCAAAATGCTGACTTCTTTTCAGAGAAAGGGGTGGATGTCGGGCTACAACCGTGCGTGGCCCCAGCCACACACTAACAGGGGAGGAATGTGACAGGGTGAATGAACGTCAACAGCCATATACCTGGCAAACCTAGTGTTAGGCTTGCAGTGCAGCATGACAGAGGTTAAGTTTCAGTGAGAAGGGCTGCTTAATTTAGTCTGACCCCAGCTGAATAATCAAGGTGTTTTAAAAACCCCAGGCTTGATACAGACATGCAGCTAGATGGTCAGGAGACAGGAATGAAATACTGAAGAGCAGTACTGCCTATAGGTATGTTTTTAAAAGTACATGTTGATGAACTGTCTGGTCCTCCATGCTGAAGAGAAGCTGCCTTTTTACTATGCTAAAGAGAAGCTATTTTGTTTTTTGTATGCTGAGAGAAGCTATTTTGGGTTGTGTGGTATGTTTTAAGGCTCAATAAAGAAGCCTTATCAAGGGAAAAACCCGAGTCCGTGTGTTGTTGCATGTACCTGCAACACGGCCGTTAGACCATAATCATCACCTAAAGACATTTGCGACAGACCCATACAGGATGCGCAAAACTGATGGGCCCAGTAAGTTAAACGCGCGAGGCTATGCACGGTCTGACTCTCCGCCTGGCTATGACTCGGCATCCGCTCCGGCACGCGGATGGGTGCGCTCGACTGCCTCACATTGACGCGCGTCCCAATCTTCGCCCCGACTCTGGTGAGGGACAGGTTAGCGTGGGAGTGCTGTCCGTACCAGGCTCAGCCCCTGACGTGTGCGGATCGGCGCGATCGGTCCCGCCCTTTCCTGATAGGCTGCATCATAGGGCACACAGGTTGCACCAGCAGCCAATGGATTCCGCTCTGGTCCCGCGACGTCACTTCCGGTCTAGGTGAAGGAAGACATTTGATACTAGTTACTTGTTGTTTGTTTTTTTGTCTATCATGTAGCGTTTTCCCTAAATGATGGCACAATGCATCTTGGTGATTAGTCTCCAAGAATCCTACTCACGAGTGAGATCTCGCGAGCGTTTCACCGAGATTGCTGACGTCATCGGCACAGGTACACGCGATTAAGGTAATTAAACAATGTATAAAAATGTGTGTTTGTTAAGTCTGGGGCATACTCTTTGACAAAGGGCATAGCCCGAAACGCGTCAGAGTGGTGATTGTCCGGTTTTATGGTGTGTCCCCCTATACTAATAAATTAGTTAACCCTTGATGTGCTGGTCCTGCTGTCCGTCCTTGTGCTGTGCTCCACATTCCTCTCGTGAGGCTTTTTTCCTTCCTGCTCTGCAATCAAGTTGGAGGCACGCCTGCATGGATCTCCTGCTGATACACACTACACTTCAATCAAAAAAGTGAGTGGACTTTTATATACCTACTGCTTTCTGATATTGTCACCATCTCTGTTCTGTGCCTCACCTTAGTGTGGTAGGAGAACAGGGAACTTTCAGCCTATGGCGCTATGTTCCCCTAATACCCTATAAATCCCACATTTGGAAGCCATATAGGCAGTCACATACTCACGAACAGTGTATAAGGCTGACTAGGATATATATCCTTAAGAAGCAGTTTGTTCTCACTAACAATTCAAGCAAAGAATAATTATCCATAACATACGGGACCTGTTATACAATATACCTGTTCATATATCTGTTGCACCTCTTTGGACGATAGTCCGGTTTTTCTACAAGAAGGGTAATATTATAATTGTTCCTTTATCTTCCCAGCCCTATAAAGCTGTTAAATAGATCTGGATTTGGATTTGAGCAGCCGCACGTAACTACCACACTTTCCTGTCCTCCGGACGCGGCAGACACTCGTTGCAAGGCTTACCACTTGACTACAGGCACTGACCTGGGAGTTTTTTTTATATGTGAGTGCATTGTTTTATCCACACCATTAAATGTATTGATTTGTGCTTAACACACCTGCCTCGCCATCTTTGTACCACTACATGCGGGAGCCACTGGAAACATTGGCATAGTGAGGATTTCCCACGTCAGAGCATTGACTGCCAGCGATCACTGTTCCCTGCTGCTCGGACCGGTGTAGGAGGGTTGGATCAGCACAGATACCCCTCGTAGTACCTGTACTTGCACTTGGCTGTGTAAGTATCTTGGACTATGTATATATATATATTTTTTTATTCCCTTCTCCCCCCCCTTGTGCACCTAGCCTCTTTGGAGTTTTGGGGGGATGTGTGTCTTTTAACATTAGACCTCTGATTGTTATTGTTTTTTACCCCTCGCTCCCCCTTGTTTCTTGTTTCACCTTTCATGTCAAGGGTCTTGGATAGTCCCCATTGGGGTTGAAGCAGAAGGGATTTGCATCTTTATAGGTCTCTATAGGTCAGTGATTTGCATCACTGTATAGGGGTACCTATCGTCGTCTGTTGGTAATATACACCCATTGTTACCATCTTGTTGGATCTTCATTTGTAGGTTAGTACCTGGGTTTTTCTGTTCTCAAATAGATCATAGTAGAGTAGCTGTAGAAACGTGCTGTTAGAATTACCCAGAGCGGTCTAGTAGATTTTGCCACTACCAAGTCTCCACCACTCACCTCTCCGCAGAGACATCTCGCCGCCGGCCATTTTGCCCTAACCTTACCCTAAAAAACCCTAATCTTAACCTATAATACTAATGCTACCCCCTACCCTATAAATCTTTAACCCCTTACCCTAAAACCCCTTACCCATAGACCCTTATCTTAAACCTATTACCCTAATCCCTCAACGTAAAAACCTTAACCCATTCACTCAAAGTCCCTACCCTAAAACCTAACCCCTAATCATAAAACCACTACTTTAACCCCATACCCTAACTGCTAAAACCCTTCAGTTAACTTACCATATTGGTGAAATGTCTGGTGGCTGAGTGTCCAGTGGCAGAGCGGCTGCAGCGAAGGGGCCTTCGGCGGCCAAAACGCCAGCTGTAACTTGGTCTCGTGGCGAAATGGCCACAACCAAATGTCCAATTCTGACTCAGAGAGTCGCTGAATAAATGTATAAATACAAATGCAAAGAAATGAATATACAATATTTAATGTTCAGTTAGAGGCAAGCTAGCATTAAGGTCACCATATGTCCCGGTTTAGCCCGGACAGTCCAGTGTTTAGGGCTCTGTCCCGGTTTTCTATCCCTCTGGCGAGCACTGACTGCGGATGCACGAAGAGCGCATGCCGACTGCGCATGTGTGAATGGCACATGCCGGCTGCTTGTGCGCATGCGTGACTGGCAATCTCCAATTGCGCATGTGCATGGGTGACCGGCAAACGCGGTTCATGCATGTGCAGTCGTCAAGTGCCGATCGCGCGTTCGCACTAGCAGCTGGGACAAATATGGTCACCCTAACTAGGGGGCAACGGAGAATACTGCAGTGATCATAAACTTTGCAGGCGAGAACTGTGTGAATAATTCGGTATTACTGGTGGCTTGCAGTCTACAACATGGACTGCAACTATAACTTTTTTTTCAGATCTATTTATTGTTGTGTCCAGGGTTTATTTAGACAAAAAGAAATGTACTTATTAAGCGCTAATCCCTACATAATATGTGCAATGTGATATATAAATAAAATAAACAATGAAATAAACAAATAAAACATAGAGATATAATATGGCAGGGCAGCCAGGAATACACTGGTAGAAGCAACACCAGATGGAAGACAAAGAAAAAACAGATACAGACCAGCGCCCACAACGATATATAGTAATGTCCAAAGAGTCCAAAATAAATGTAAGTCCAGCCAATCCAGATCAATGCATGATATTCCTATCATTCCCCAATGTCCCCATCGTACCACATAATCTTTCAATCATTCCCAATTTTTCCCATCATCCCCCATGATCTTCCCATCATTCCCCATTTTCCCCATCATCCCCCATGATCTTCCCATCGTTCCCGATTTTCCCCATCGACCCCCATGATCTTCCTATCGTTACCAATTTTCCCCATCATCCCCCTAATCTTCCCATCGTTCCCCATTTTCCCCATCGCCCCCCATGATCTTCCCATCGTTCCCCATTTTCTCCATCATCCCCATGATTTTCTCATCATTCCCCATTTTCCCCATCGTCCCCCATGATCTTCCCATCGTTCTCCATTTATCCCATAATCCCCCATGATCTTCCCATCATTCCTCATTTCCCCCATCGTCCCCCATGATCTTCCCATCGTTCCCCATTTTCCCATCGTCCCCCATGATCTTCCCATTGTTCCCCATTTTCCCCATCGACCACCATGATCTTCCTATCGTTACCCATTTTCTCCATTGTAGGCTGACGCTCACAGAGGTATGCAAGGGAGACTGATTATAGTGAAATTAAATAAGCCATTTATTGCACCTGTTTCCTTAACATCAGGAAACCATCCAAACAAGGGGTAAACAAAGCTTCTATTCACTTGGGAGTATTTCTAGTGAAATACTATGCAGTTCACAACTCCCTTAGATAAGCATGTCTCCCAGCCCCAAACATATAGCATGAAATAAGCAGATATAGAAAGTCTCATAAATTAAAGTCTTATCTGTTCCTTGTGGTTTGGAGGGAAATTCTTTTCTGTCCCTGTTTCAGCTCCCTTTTCCTCAGGGTGTGTCAGCATTCAGCATTCAGCTCTGCTGTTTCTGCTGGCAGGGCTCAAGACAAGTGTCTCCAAGTTCAGCTCAGGTGTCAGCTAAGGAGTCTCACTTCCTGTCTCAAAAGACAGGCTTTTCTAAGCAATCTTATCTGGCAGGTGGTGTTTGTTAATTGACTACCACCACACTGCTGGATTAGAGGCACATTACTTGAAATGGGATAACTCCCCTGTTACACCCATCATCCCCCATGATCTTCCCATTGTTCCCCATTTTCCCCATCATCCCCATGACCTTCTATTGTTCCCCATTTTCCCCATCGTCCCCCATGATCTTCCCATCGTTCCCCATTTTCCCCATCGTCCCCCATGATCTTCCCATCATTCCCCATTTTCCACATAGACCCCCATGATCTTCCTATCGTTACCAATTTTCCCCATCCCACCCCATGATCTTCCAATCATTACCCATTTATCCCATAATCCCCCATGATCTTCCCATCATTCCCCATTTACCCCATCGTCCCCATGATCTTTCCATTGTTCCCCACTTTCCACATCCCACCCCATGATCTTCCAATCGTTACCCATTTTCACCATCATCCCCATGATCTTCCCATCATTCCCCATTTTCCCCATCGCCCCCCATGATCTTCCCATCGTTCCCCATTTTCTCCATCGTCCCCATGATCTTCTCATCGTTCCCTATTTTCTCCATCGTCCCCCATGATCTTCCCATCGTTCCCCATTTATCCCATAATCCCCCATGATCTTGCCATCGTTCCCCATTTTCCCCATCGTCCCCATGATCTTTCCATCATTTCCCATTTTCCCCATCATCCCCCATGATTTTCCCATCGTTCCCCATTTTCCCCATCGCCTTCCATGATCTTCCCATCGTTCCCCATTTTCCCTTCGTCCCCCATGATCTTCCCATCGTTCCCCATTTTCCCCATTGTCCCCCATGATCTTCCCATCGCTCCCCATTTTCCCCATCGTCCCCCATGATCTTCCCATCGTTCCCCATTTTCCCCATCGTGCCTCATGATCTTCCCATCGTTCTCCATTTTCCCCATCGTCCCCCATGATCTTCCCATCATTCCCCATTTTCCCCATCGTCCCCATGCTCTTCCCATCGTTCCCCATTTTCCTTATCGTTCCCCATGATCTTCCCATCATTCCCCATTCTCCCCATTGTCCCTGTTTATTTCAGATATCATCCTTTCCTGAACCCTCATCAGTTCATTATGCCGTGTAACTAGTCTTTGCAGTAATCGATATTCAGGTAGCTCGATAGCGGACAAATTCTCTTGGTTGCCAGGATCAGGAGGTGCAGTTGCAGGTGTATTTGGTGGTAATTCCGGACTGGGATCATCAGTATCAAATGACAGACATGGTGACGCGTCAAGTCCAAACATTTGTCCAGGAGATGGAATATTTATTTTGACAAATTGAGTACAGCATTAATAGCTTGTCACATCAAAAAGATCATGCACATTTGATATTTAACCAATGCATGTAGATTTAATTGACAGTAACACATTTAATTGTGTCATGATAGTCCTAATGAATGAATTTTTTTTAATGAAATTGGGCATCAATAATTGGTCACAATGTGAACAATAACTATTGATTGTGATTCATAACAATAGGGATTATCTTTCAATTATCATAATAAATTCTTTATATTAACCAACTAAAGAACTACATTTAGGTTACTGGAACATGATATATCTTAACTTTTATTATCTAACTGTGCAGATGTAACACATATCTGATACTGTCCTATGCTCATATGAATGTGGAGTTGTAGCATATAAATTGACATATAACATTTATAATTTTAGGGCCTCACCTTCAATTACAGGTGTAGCAATGTCTGAACCTGGTGCAGTCAGCTGCTCTGTTAAGGAAGATGCAGTTTGCTCTATGTAAATTGGAGATATGACAGGTTTTAATATTGTTAAGTATATTTACAGCAAATTATGATTCCTGTTAAATTAACAAAATTGTTTTGGTTAAACTTTGTATGTGATTGTTTAACTGATCATCAGCAGCTGTTTATGCTAATTAGTAGAAAGGTTAGCATTAAATTAAAATTATCATTTCAAATACTATGTTAAACACTTTATGCTGGGAGTATACATAATAAATACTGTTTATGTCTTTTTTTGTTCACCTACACTAACAAATAATGTTAGGACACACTCAAATTTAAAAACACTAATGATATATGTTTAATTTTTAAAAGACACAATTAAGAAAAAAAACAATTTCTTGCTGTAAAAGTACCGACCTTGGGAAACGGGTGATCCTGCACCCCGAAATCCCTATCACCAGGCAACACTTCAAGCATTTTTGGTAATATTTTCTCCTTTAGCTGCTCCTCCAATGGAGTCAGACATATATTGGTTGCTGGAGGTTCTCCTCCAGTGCCTGAGGCATGCAAATGTGCACTTTGCAACTTTCATTTTAATTTTTTTTTATATCATCAAAGCTCTTCCTACAGTTGTCATACATTCTGGCCTGATTTCCACAGGCGGATACAGACACTATAATCTTTTGCTATAACTCCCTTCTCACATGTGAAGTGCTCCAGCCTTTAAAAACAACAAAATAAAGTTGTTCATGTAAATGTATTAAATTCAAATTTGTTCTCCAAAAAAATGGGATAACACTACTAAAATTTGTTTAATATGCTGTTTGACAAATAATATCTATGACACATGAACATTACAAAAATTAAAATATATTGTAAACAAATTATGAATAATAATATTAAATCTTTAAATACTATTCTACAATTGCTTGAATCTTATCCTGGTTGCAAACACTGAATGATAATGTTTACATATAAACAATGACATTTTCATGCAAATGTCACTTCAATGTGAATTTCTAAATGTAATTTCACAGATGACTAAAAGATTAGTAAAAATCATTGTAAATAATTTTCTTACCTACTAAGTTCCCATAAAGCTCATCATAATACTCCAAAATACCCGCCACAAGCATATTATTCTCTTCTTGATTGAAATGCGACTGCAGTCTGGCTCCTTCTCCTCTCGGTCAGCTGTTCTCATGATGTTTGCTCTGTTGTAGTCTGTTATACAAATGTTACTGGCGATCTTGTATTTCACCGACACTCCTCAATAAGCGAGGAACAATAAAATTTCGTATGAAAGTCCAAACATGCCTTTAAAAAGGTATATTATTAAGAGAGTCCGTTTGACAATAGGAACTCTAAAAGCACACTGCTCTACGCGTTTCGTCTGGGAAGACTTTATCAACAGATCTTGACAGAGAGGAGAAGGAGCCAGACTGCAGTCGCTTTGTAACATCAGAAGGCTGAGAGAGTGGACGGCGTCCTATGCTTCCCTGGGTGTTCTACTGCCTGTGCTGCTGTGAAATATTTATACCGACATGCTTGTTTTATCTACCACTTTGTAAGTAGAATCAGTGCTTGCATTGTGGAAACTTGAATTATACGTACTTCACCATATTGGCTCTTCTTTCTTCATTTTAGGTTTCCCCCCTTTATTACTGGACATTCAAAGTTTGTATCCACATGTGTGTTTATTATTTGTAATCACTGTATATAGGTTGCGCCCTCTGTTCCTCTATATATATATATATATATATACTGTATAGACAGGCAAATGAGCATATAGTAATATTTCCATTTGCTATATGCTTTTCTGAGGAGGGTTTTTGTCACTTTTTTTACCCACCATAACTTAACTAAGTCTTGCTAAGGAACAGATGAATGTTATTATGTCCTGATATTTAAAACCATAGAATTCAAAGAGGGTGTACTTTCTTTTTCACACAACTGTACCTTTAGTGGGATTAAACATATCCCTTTGCCCATCAGAAAAAAATCTCATCCCCTTTCCCTTCATCCCTCTTTCCACTTCTCCCCTCTTTTTTCTTTTTTTCCTTGGTTTTGTTCCCAATTGCATATGCCATATTATTAATAGTATTTACCATCTACACATCCATCCACTTCAATTGTAGATATACTGTCTATTGTGCAATTCCTATAATGCACATTATTTTGGATGTGGTATATTAATTACTGTATACATTTCAAACTGTATGTATCACTATGTTTACCTTTTTGACATTAGTCTTGAGATGGATCTCTCCATCATTCCTAATATATATCCATGTGCGTAAAATGTCAATATTGTTAAAAAATGATTTAAAAAATGCTTACCAAACAAATATAAATAACGAATTATTATAATAATTCTTATTGTTGAGGTTTTTTATGTGATTGGAAGGGATCACACTATATATTGGTTTTTCCCTCATTCACTAAAAGTTTTTACTCTTGTCCTTTCATCCTATATACACTAGTATATAAAGAATGTCAATAGATACTGTATGATAAAAGAAACTATTATTATTGTATTGTATGTCTTTAATTATATAGCGCCATTAATGTACATAGCACTTCACAGTAGTAATACACGACAATCATATAAATAACAAATATAAATAACAGGTCATGGGAATAAGTGCTTCAGAGATAAATGTAACATTTTAGGAAGAGTCCCTGCTCTGAGGAGCTTACAATCTAATTGGTAGGTACGGTAGGAAGAACGTACAGAGACAGTGGGAGGGCATTCTGGGTAGTGCGTCTGCAGGGGGCCAAGCTTGATGTATCATGCATATAGTATTAGCCATGGTGCTACTCATATGCTTCTTTAAGCAAGTGTATTTTAATTATTATTGTGATTTCTCTGTAATCTAATATGTTTGGACTGGGACTTTGACCCTTTTTCTGATTTATAATGGAGATGAAATGAAGTTCAAATCAGTCCCTTTCTACACCATACACTATTACAGAGCTTTGTGATCTGCCTGTATATAGTCCCAAATTATAATTGAGATTGTTATTGGCAAGCTATATATCTCCTTATGGGATGCTCCTAGGAGAGTTTACTAAACTTGTTTAAATAAGAATATAATGAATAGTTTACAAAGATAGACACTCCATGGAGGCATTCCTTAATGTTTTTCTGCTGATGTGATAGGGATCTGTACAGTTTTTATACAGGTATTTCCCTTGTTTTTTAATATATTTTGCTATTTTTGTTATTGCTCATTATTCTGTAGTTAATTAAAGTTTGTTTTATTGAATTTGTTTACAACCTGAAATTTTCGGCCAATGAGGATTGACGTCACGTCAGTGTGACTCGCTTTGGGTTCGCGCGCCAATGACGTCATCCTCAGCATCTCAATGGCGCAAATTGGTATTTATAAAAATGTATATTGATTGTTGCACCTTACACCTTGATAAAGTGCTCACGCACAAAATGTGTTGGTGCGTTTCATCTTGTCAATTTGCTGTTGATCTTGCAATAAATTGAATCATATATTTGAGTTGCCCTGGATTTTTGATCTTTTTCTATTTTTGGCTGTGCTCTGCATTTACCTACAACCTCTGGATCTCCTGTGTGGAACCCACTGTGGTCATTTTCTCTCCAGCAGAGGTAAATGAGAATTTTCATAGTTAGTGTTAGGACCTGCGTACTGGTCATGCCGTGACGTGACCCTAACTCACAAGAATATTGAAGTATTTTACTATATATTTTTGTCACATTGGATGTAGCATTGGGCATTTCTGTCTTTTGTTGTAATCCTCTTGTAGATTGTACAGAATCTCAACTGTTCCAATGGAGTCCTTACTGTTCTATTCCTTTCCAAGAGCTATACAAGATTTCAGTACTGGAACAGTTAAATACCAATTTATCTGAAATGTACTCAAAATTTCAGGATGTATTTGACAAGGTCCAGTCCAAGGAACTTCCACCCCATCGGTCATTCGACTGTCCCATCGAAATGTTGCCTGGTTCGGGGCCGCTTCGAGGATGTTCCTACACACTTTCACCTCCAGAGAACAGGGCCATGAAAGAATACATCCAAGATAACTTACATAATAGATTTATCCGTAAGTCATCCTCTCCTGCAGGTGCAGGTTTTTCCTTTGTTTAAAAGAAAGATGGATCACTTAGACCATGCATCGACTGCAGTGGACTTAATAAGATCATGATAAAGAACTGGTATCCTTTACCTTTAATTTCAGACAGATTTCTCTTTGACAGACTCTAGGGGGCTTACATTTTTACTAAATTGGATTTACGAGGAGCTTACAATTTAGTAAGAATTTGGCAGGTAGATGAGTGGAAAATGGCTTTTAACACCTGTGATGGACACTATGAATATCTCGTTATGCCGTTCGGACTTTGTAAAGACCCCGCAGTGTTTCAGAACTTTGTGAAGGAAGTCTTTAGAGATCTTCTCGACAAATATGTCTTTGTGTTATTTATAAAAAAGGTTTTCCATTCGACTAAAAGGTGGGCCAAATGACCCCATATTTTCTCCGATTGAGTGTTATGTACTAAAGAAGTGTGAAAGGTTTCATTAATCTTGGCCAATATACAGTAGATGTTTGGTGTCCGCTGTCTTCTTTATTCCAATGAGAATTTGTAATATTACTCAATATAATATTTGACCAGCCTACAAGTGGAATTTTTTTTCAAGAGACATTAAATAGTGTGTGTATATTTACATGCTATTACCTGAATCGACAATATAGACATTTGAAGATTGAAATGTCATGCAGCTCTCTAAAGCAAATTACTTATTTGTCCAACAGCCTTCACTTTTCTTGTCTTCCTTTTTATGTTTTTCAGAAACAGCTTCAAATTCGTAGAAATCAGGATTGCAATCAGGTCCCATCAGCAGGCTAACATTCCTGCTAAATGCCTGGGAATGTTTGGAGCAGGATGAGAAGAGGGAGGAGGCTACTCAGCTGCCTGAAACACACACAGCAGCTGTACCTGTAAGACCCACGAGTGCTACAGGTCATTAGGTGGTGCCTCAACCCTGGGTGGAGGAATTGGAGATATTTTTCCAAAGCAAGTTTTGGATACTCGTTGTCGCACCTGTATAACTGTTTAACGGTTATGTTATTCGTCTGCAGTAACCTGTTATGTTTTGCAGGCTTCAGGTTGCTGGATGGTGCCAAAATTGGATCCCAGTGAGGACATGGGATAATTCACCTAGGGGAGAGTATAGCCACGGCTGGAAAAGCTATCTTTCTGCCCCTCATTTCATAAGGACTTGTACCTACCAGCAGTGACAGGCAGTCCTGTGGGGTTTACCCCCCTCATGCAGCCTCCATGAGTGACAAGAGAGGTGATGTCATGGGGTCTGTTTGCAGCCAACCCTGTGCCCTCCCCTCTTGCATTAGGGAGGATGTTCCAAATTATAGAAGTCAATTCTCCTCCACCTCTCTTGGGGAGAGGAGCGTGTGTCAGCTTCTCCTCCACCCCACCTGGGGAGAGGAGGTGTCATTGTCAGTTCAGTTCCCACCATCCTAGGGTGTGGACCCAAAATCTGTGCATGGCGCAAGGCCTCAACTATTAACTGCTGGCCAGCACCATCCAGGGATACGAGACCCCTTCTCTACCATATGTAATGCTGTTTACCATCTGCAGTGGTTGCTATCAATAAAGACCTCATTTATATACCCCTGGCTGAGTTGCGGTCTATTAGCCAGATGTATTGGAGAGAAAGAACTGTCATGGTAGGGACTGCCTGCAGCCTTGCTGTAGCCTGCCGTGTCTGGAGGCGCTGTAACACCATGGAAAGAACATAGGATCACTGTAAGCCTGTCCTGTTCCCCCACTACATCGCGAATGCTCAGCTCTCCTGCAAGCCTCACAGGTATGCACGAACCGAGACATCAGTACAGTAGCAGCAGCATGTTTCCAGAAAGGGGGAGAAACCGGGCTACATAGGTATACACCGATTGTTGCCAATATGATATTTCTACTTTGATTGAGGGTTAATGAACACCCTTTCTGAAGGTTAAAAAACATGCCAATTGCACTTTTTGTGCCTTGTACAGTATGTTTACAATTGGGAACTATAAATATTTCTGTGCCATGTAGTCACAAACATGAAGACTTTAGTTTATGAAGTGAATGTTTTTCGGGGGTGCCAGTAGGCAGCTAATATGTGGATATGTGACTTTTAATGAGTCCACTGGTGATTTCACATTAGTATGGAGCATGGAAGGAGTTGTACAGTGAGTTAATGTGCTCACTCGGCAAACAATGATACTATCATTCAATCTAAGTATTCAAGTCAATTCATCTAACCCCTCCCCCCCTCAAATAAAGTAAAACAACAAGCAGGGACTCATGCCTGCAAAGATTAAATGTACTGCACTGATTTTATTATCAATTATATTAATTGGCATTTACATTTTGAGTTTTTAGAAGTGGTTTGCATAACAATTGTCTTCAAAAAATGCGAGTTGGAGGCTTTTTTTCAGCAACCGATCGGATTGCCAGCACTGGAGGGCAACCACTTCCAAAAAAGACTTTCAAACATGGATTGGATATGTGAGAATGGCTTACAGAATAACAAAGCATGCAAAGCATGCCGATCAGATCAGAAAGGGCTCTATAATAGCCGATTGACACACTTTGGAGCTACGAGAATAGGCCCCTTAGAGTCCCATCCTAATTGCGCAAGCCACATTGTGTGTACTTTATTTATAGTTGTTGCCCCCTTTCCCCCTTTGTCAGGGTGGCTACATGTGCAGCTATACCTGTGTGGTAAACAGGAGGCCTGATACTCCGCTACTGGGGAGCCTGGGGTGTATGTATATCTACTAAACAGTGCCTCCACCTGAGAAGGATCCTCACATAGTAGGATAACCTCTCCCAAGACAATATGCCCAGTAATACACACACAGAGTATGGGGAACAGTATTTACTGGGAGGTAATAAACAATGACAATAGCAACAGCAATAGACATATATGTATACTAACCCGCAGAATATCCCCACAGTATTTGGGTGCAGGGACACCAGTGTCCCAGTGTTCAGACCACAATGGCCTTTCCCATCCCCAAGTGTGAGATAGCACTGCCCACGTGAATGTTGGTGCACTTATGTGGACACCTTCCCGAGCGCTCCAGCCCCCGGGTGTAGCTGAACAACAGTCAACTGGCAGTCTGCTCCAACGACGCCTTCCGCCTCTGCGTGGTGTAGTCTCCAGCAGGAGCCTCCCACCATAGATAGTCTCTGAACGTAGGTGGTCTGATCCCAGACCACAAGTTATGTGTCACCGCGTGGCGTAGATACTGTGTCCCTGATACTGCACAACACAGAGAAAAGGGTCCCTAACTATGGGCTTCCCTATACAGCTGCAGGTGCCTACTGTGAGTCAGGGACTAACTGGGGCCTGCAGGGGAAAGCTGGCCTAGTCCCAGGGCAACTGGCACCTGGGACCCTATCTCCCTCTTCTGTACCCTGCTCCCAACTCACCAACTGCCATAACTGTCCTAACTGTTATCACTGTTATAACTGTTACTAGTGTTCTAACTGTTTTAAATGCAGCAGCCCTATTGGCTGCCTGGCAACATGTGGTCTGCAGCCCCTGAGGTTGCTGGGACTTGTAGTTCCCAGTGGATCTATGGGTGTAATGGCCACCGCTGGCATTATACTGCTCATGCACCAGTTGTACAAAGATGGCCGCCGCAACTCCAGATAGTATCTACACATGCACAAGCCTTTTTCGCAGATGCTGTCAGGTATAGGAAAGCTATTGATTGTGGTGGCAAAAATGAATAAGTTCATGGACCCCCAATGAAGTCTTGATGTCACGCCTAAAGTCAAGTATAAAAATTCTAGTTCATTCCACTGCCCTACACACCACCAAGAATACGTCTAAGCTATAGTAGTTTTTGTTTGCATAAACTTTTCTCAAATTCATACTGTACCACCATCAGCGAGCTTTTGTAGAGAAGTTGATTCCAAGTGTAATACATTATTTTACTTCGCTCATCACCTCGTTCCTCCAAAAAATAAACTCAAATCAATTGGAATTTGACAAATGCACAAACAAAACAAAAATCCATGATTTTGTTGTGCAAATTAAACTAACAACCACTAGCACAGCTGTAGCCAACATTATTGCACCCTCTGACCCGCACCTGAGGGCACAATGGTCCACCTCCCTTTTCACACGCAACTTATTCAAAACAATGGTTGCTTGTCCCGCTGCCGGATTTTGTATGTCCACCATGGGTTGCAATAACATTGGCTACATCTCTAAGTTCCCTTTTTTCCTGAGCACTATCGGGCATGGTTATGTATTGAGAGGCAGGTAGCACTTAACCTTTTCTAACCAACACTGTGTCGTTTTAAATTTGTCCAAATATTTTCTTTTGGAAAAAAAGGATTTATTCCAGTGTAGTTAAATGTGGGAAATTTTTCTAATCAATGGTGTTTAATGGATTAAATAATGGTGCTGACGCAGGAACCACCCCCAAGACCTCTTAAGTGGATCCAGTGTTCAGTAATCCAAAGACCCACTTGCCTGCAGAGGCTGTACAGCTGTCGATTCTTTCTGACAAAGTGTACAGGGACGTGCCTGTGAGGCAGATGCAACACTCCGTCATTGATAAGTGTTTTTTGTTCTCTTTTAATTGAGCTGAAGTAACTTTATTTTTTTTCTTCTTTACACTCCCTCTCTCCCTTCTCTCTGTCCTTTAGAAAGGCAGCTGACGTCCCTATCAATTTGTCATCAGTCAGATCAACTAACTATATAAGGGAGAAAAAAAATCCCCCCTAGACAGAAGAGGTGGTGTTATACACTGGTTCCCGCAGCATACACCTGCAGCTGAGCAGCCGAGGGAAGAGGTACAGTGTGCGAGTACAGTCACACAGCGAGGACTCTTCTTGTACAGTGTTTAGTGCCTGAATGTAGGTAGGTTCTGTTTCTTGAGAGTAAGTTTTCTGTTCACAATAGAAGCAGGAGTTTTAGTCTCCACATTCCTATGTGAAAGGTATCTTTTCTATCACCTTTTAAAGCTAAGTCATTCAGTTTATATGGAATTGTTGGGGATTTATTTTTAACATCTATCACACACCAAGTGTGAAATGTATATTCATTGTGTTAAACATAAACCCTTAGGGGAAATTATTTTCAGATACAGTATGAAATGATTATATATCCTGATTTGATTTGTTTAACTTATTTGCTGACTGTTTGTCTCCAACCCTATATCTTTTCTTAAAGTTAGTGAGTTGTTTCAGGACTATACTATGCTATTTTAGATGTATGGTGAAAATATATATAACATAACAATTACAATAGAATACATATATTAACTGGTGAAGGGGCCTTCAGTTGGCTCAGAAACATTGGATATATCTGAATATGTATTAAATTTAAAAAATCACCTACTGTACTTCCAGTGCTGTGTCTCCTTCCTTGGTCTTTGGATTTTGGTGAAGTATCTTTATACATCACTTGTGAGTGTGTACTTGCCAATTGTGAGCTAGTTATTTTGTGTATGGTGTGCGCTCTCCTTTTTGTGTTCTCTCTCTCTCATTCTCTCTCTCATTCTCTCTCTCTCATTCTCTCTCTCTCTCATTCTCTCTCTCTCATTCTCTCTCATTCTCTCATTGTTGGAGGGCCGGCTGCCTTGTTTACCATATACTATATATAATGCTCCTATTTCTAGGAAATATTAATCGTTTTACACAATTAAAACCTGGTAAAGAATAGTTAACCATGAACAACAAGTGGTATGATTATATTTGAATTAAAGTCTTTTTGGAATGATTTTGTTCTGCTTTATCATGATTTTTATCATTTTAAAATACTTTTCACTTCATGCAGTAAGGAACTTACATGGTTTTTTTTTTGTTACCAAATCTTAAGGGAAAAGGTTGTATGTAGTGCTGATTCTTTATAATAGGAAGTTACTTTCCTCATGCATATTTAAAGTGCTGCTCTATGTGAAAAAGTACAAGCTTAATCAATGCAACATATGTAGGAGAGAGTATAAAGCAATTAGGTCTAAAGCCTGACTCTTTTCATACTACAAATCACACTGACCCTTGCTCTATTAGTTCTGTTACAGTGCTGCATCTGTGATACTGTATGTGATAAGTACCTATTTAGCTCTGTAAGGTTTCAGGAGACCACTCTCTCAATTCATTGATGCTTGAGGAGGAATATATCATTACAAATGCAGAATCTCACTATATTCATTGGCAGTATCATAGTATTGTCTAACTACACTAATCCCCAGGGATCGTGATTGATCTTCATTTTGATTATGCAACCAATTTATACAGATGTTCTTTGCCTGATAACAAGGCTTAGAATTTATTCTCGGGGAGTCAAATCATAAATAATATTACAGTGTTAAACTATTACTAGGTCTTAGTTTAAAAAATGCCTTTGCTGACAAAATGTTTTGTAAACTAAGACATTATAGTCATGCTCAATTAAACATTTGGAAGAATGTTATGGAAATGTAAAATGGAAGTCACAAATTCTTTCTACAGCACTATGATTTTGGGTAAAATATATAAATATGTTGGGTGATTAGTGAAGAGGGGATTATGTCATCATTTATTTATGAGCAAATGCTGATATTTACAAATAATTAGAATTACTTGTTTGCTACTAAGAGTTGGTTTAAAAATATGTATTTATTTTAAATGAATAGCTTTTTTTTTAAAGAAACTATAAAAACTGCACATAGACAAACAATTCCTTTCTTTTTGTAAACAACATTTTTAAACATGTAAATTAACAGTGCATCTCAAGGTTTTAGCAGGGAAATACCAATATCTTCCAGAGCTTTCTTATTCCATCGTGTCTTCCCTGCCATTACTTACAAGCCCATCTAGCATTTACTGTATGGCAGTAATGGGGTTCAACTTTCCACCTTGTTTCATGATCTCACTGGGAAATGTACAGTATGTACTCCTTGTATGGGAAGTAAAGCGTCATTTTGAACCTAATAATTAGGCATAACTAAAAGCCTTTTAGAAAAGGCAGGCAGGTTTTCCTGACATTTCTAAACATGTTTATTATTGTTTATTAAGCTTCATTTTGTTTTGCCATAGCCATTGGTTATTCTTATGTTTTTATTCTTATGTTTATGAGTTCCATAGAACGCTGGGGTTCCATGAGAGATTTGAAAGGGTTACATGAGACAAATTTGGAAGTGGTGGAAATCTATTCTTCACTACCCAATAATTTAATTTTAAACATTAATTAGTTTATAATTCAAAAATGATGTTAAAGGTTATCCTGTAATGTTACATTATTATATACCTTACAATATAGAGAGCTGTTAGTTTCTTTAAAATAAAGCCCACCCATGCCAATTGTGTGTATAGCTACACAGTATGATAGTACAAGTAAGATGGAGAAAAAACAGATACAGACCAGCGCCCACAATGATATATAGTAATTTCCAAAGAGTCCAAAATAAATGTAAGTCCAGCCAATCCAGATCAATGTGGAGACTCCATTCAATTGGTCCGTGACATGCGGATAGATACAAAAGAGCAAATCATAGTGTATACTGTTGAATAACACACATCTGCATAAAAACAAAACTGACAGACAGACAACATCAAACATAAAACACAGAAGCTGAAAACATCAGACTAATTTATTATAAAACAGAGGAGCCTGTTGCAGCGGATCATCAGGGGTTAAAACCCAAAACCCTACTTACAACAGGACCAGATACAATGCGCGTGAACACCCAGCAGTGGCAGATCTTGTCCTCCGTGTATACTTGAATAAGTAAGGGATAACCACATACTCCCTCCGCTGTCCGTGAAGGTGTAAAGAGATGGTGCAGGAATGCACAGAGACCACTCTCGTACAGTCCACTCTGACCCTACGCGTTTTGTGATAACGTCACTTCCTCAGTGGTAGGAACGATACCCCTGAGGAAGTGACGTTATCACGAAACGTGTAGGGTCAGAGGTCACAGAGGTATATTTGTTTATTTCATTGTTTATTTTATTTATATATCACATTGCACATATTATGTAGGGATTAGCGCTTAATAAGCACATTTCTTTTTTTGTTAACAAAGTAAGATGGGGTTGGAGCACAAGTCATGATACATTTTTAAAGGGTTCTGCATTTCTTAAAAGGTGGAAATACACCGTGTTTAGGAAAGCCATAATGGCCCTTACAGAAATTGAGAAATTATGTCAGTCCATTATGAAAACAAATGAAGTTATAACACAATAAGGCAGAGTGTTATAAATGATTGATAGAAATCTCTCTGTATTTGTTCCCAGTAGGATTCTACCACTCTTCCACCATGTTGCACTCCGTTCCATGGCCAAGGGCGTATCGATGTACATCCAAGCTCAAACTGGGCACTGTCTACATTTTGCTACTACTGGTATCTCTCAGCGTCACATCCGCCCAAAGCAGATCTTTTAACCATCTGATTGAAAACAGAAGTAAGTATTCCATGTGCAGCTTCATGCACCATATTGCCTCTGAAACATTCCTCTTAGCCTACTGTACCAACTGCAGCTCGTAAAGCAGAAAATGTGCTGAAACAAAACTTGACCCTTTTCTAATGTACAGCCTATAAGAGACTAGAATATCATAAAAATGTGAATTTATATGTAGATTAATATTATTAGTTGAAAATAGCTGCAAAGTGTGTGCTTTCAACTAATATGCATTAAACAGAAATATTCATATGGTGTAAATATTCACAATGATGTAAGTGCCTATATTTAAACTGTGTACGGTATGAATGTCATTTTTAGAACTTTCAGGGCAAGATACTCCAGAGGTTCCGTTTTTACACATTAAGGTTAATTTAAAAAATATTGAGTAATATATAAAAGACGTTAATAGCGTTTTCTAGGTCTGGACCAGGGGTAGCCAACTCCAGTCCTAAAGAGCTACCAACAGGTCAGGTTTTCAGGCTATCCTTGCTTCAGTACAGGTGGCTTAATCAGTGGCTATCAGGGATATACGTCCTGTCCTGTTGGTAGCTCTTGAGGACTGGAGCTAGCTACCCTTGGTCTAGATCAAGCCTGCACAACTCCAGTCCTCGAGGGCCGCAAACAGGACAGGTTTTTGGGATATCCCTACTTCAGCACAGCTGTGCTGATTTAGGGATATCCTGAAAACCTGGCCTGTTTGCGGCCCACAAGTTTGGTGTTGTGCAGGCCTGGTCTAGATTATACCAAAGATGGCAAACCCTCAAACAAAATGACTTGTCTATTGTTTTCCGTAAGTGGACTGCAAATTTCCAATTTTTTAGAAACCAAGATAATAAAATAATTGGCCTAGTAATAACGTAAACTGTTTCCTATTTAAATATAATGTTTCAGCTATTACTGTCACGGCCTCTTTAAACCTCCTACATCCCCGAAAAAATTCGGGGATGTTTTCCATTTCTAACGGACTTGGCCGCGCGTCAGCCGCATTTCCCAGGCAGCGCTAATGACGCTTAACATTGAAAGCGCCCGCGGTGCCGAAAACGGCTGAAAACATGCCGCATCTGCCCGCGATTTCAAAAATCGCGGGGAAACGGCCGCAGGAGATTAAAGGCGGCCGCCATTGTACATCTTTTTTATTTTCTAAAATGTTTGACTAGTATCAGTTTTGAATGCACAATATATTTATCAGAAGGTTAATTGGCAAATTAAATAATCTTTTTGTTCCAAGCAACATAAGAATAAAAGGTTGAACAAAAATCCTACTTCATTCACCTAAGGCAGTGGCTTTCAACCTTATTTTGGTTAAGGAACCCTAGACTTAGATTGTGAAATCTGGAGAACCATATCCCTCCCCCGTCTCTTCCCCCTCTCTCAGACTCCCCCTCCCGCTCTCAACCCCTTAGGCTCTCTCCCTCTCCCTTCTCCTCTAGCTTCTCCCTTTACACTCTCCCCCTCTCTCTTCTCCTCCCATCTCTTTTACATATACTCACTCTCCCCTCTCTATTACACACACACACTCCCCCCTCTCTTGGGCTGCAGCCAGGGTGATGCTGAACGGGCGCGTGCGCTCGCTGCAAAGAAACACATGACTACAATGTGTATGGCCAGCGTGAGTGCGTGCCCGTGAGCGCACGGCGCTCAGCTGCTTGCAGAGACAAGTAGATTTGTTTCTGCCGCTCGTGGCGCGTAACGTGAGCGGTTCGCCCAATGAGGGCGATCCAGCTTTGTAATGTCACACAGCCTGGCCGCAGCCTTAGGCCGCATAAAGGGTGAAGCTGAGTGCGCATGCAACGCGATCAAACTCATGCCTGTGAGTGTTTGGCGCTCAGCTGCTTGAAAGACAAATACATTTGATTCCCTCTCTTACACACATACTCTCCCCCCCTCTTACATACACATTTCCCCCCATCTCTTACACACACACTCTCCCTCCTCTTACATACACATTTTCCCCCATCTCTTACACACACACTCTCCCCCCTCTACATACACACTTTCCCCCATCTCTTACACACACACTCCCCCCTCTTACATACACACTCTCCCCCATCTCTTACACACACACTCCCCCTTCTCTTACATACACACCCTCCCCCATCTCTTACACACACTCTCTCCTCCCTCACTTACATACACTCATATATTTAAAATAAATTAGTTTGATGTTTTCAGCTTCTGTGTTTTATGTTTGATGTTGTCTGTTAGTTTTGTTTTTATGTAGATTTGTGTTATTCAACATTATACACTATGATTTTCTCTTTTGTATCTATCCGCATGTCACTGACCAACTGAATGGAGTCTACACAAGGGTTTATTTAGAACCTAGGGGTTTCATTTGGAATTTGGGAAATTAATTAAACTCACATTCTTCCAAAACTTAATCTAAAAACACTTACAACACTGTTTTATTAAAGGCAGTCTCGTTTTCCTAAGCAAGGTATCATTAGTGTTGGTCCATAACATGTACTGTATGCCCATTTAGTGATGCTCAGTCAGATGCAAAATACTTCAACACCAGCACCACAGGATTCATGGGCACTTTGTGAAAAGTTTAGAATTTTGCATAATTTGTGCAACCACAAAATTGATGCTTTGTTTGGACATGTGGAGCTATATAAGGAATGAACCAGAGAGATAGGGGGACATAGGGGCATCTGACTATTAATAAATAATGTAGGTTTGCATAGCGATCACACCATCTCATCAGAACTCTCTATTCTGTGGCAGTGCACCGAACAGTTACGATCAGAAACACTCTTAGGTTACCAGTGTATGTTGGGTAAAATATATAAGGAAAAAGAAAACTGCGGCACTCCAGTGTTCTTCAAATCGTAGATAAGATTTATTAATACCAGATATCAGATAGCAGATATCGAAATGGTGTATGAAAAAAATGAAATAAAAACATAGTGCAAATAAAGTTTATAAACCAAATATTTGGCAAAGTGTGAAGAGGTTTCTCAAGAATGGAGACTCATGTGATGTTAAAAATAAAAAGGCATTTCAGAAAGCTGTGGTAATTGCTGGACTCTGGTGTATTGGGGTGCGTGGGTTCAGGTTTCCACTTGAATGTAGTAGCCTCACTCAGATGGCACCATCCGTTTTAGTGTAGGTGTAGATACAAGCAAGAAAGCCAACAATAGTGTGATACCGTAAAAATATATAACAATCTTTATAAACATATAGAATGAACACTTACATAGTGTCATACACAATAAGACACATAAAGGGTTGTGTGCGTTCATCTCCGGCAAAGGAGGCAGTGGAGAGCGGAGTTGAATGCACACCAACACTTTATGTTTCTTATTGTGTCTGTCATTTTTTTCTAAATTTCACTCCACGTATGCACCAATTTGCACTATTTCATAAAAAAACATGCTTGTAGGGCGCTCAATCCTCAAACCCCTTCCCAGAATTTTTTTTACGAAATAGAATATGGAATGGTGCAAACTTGGAGTGAAATGTAGAAACAATTACATAACGGTCTCAGACTTTATAAATAACATACCTCCCCACCGGCTTTATGAGCGCGCCGCATTTTTCACCATTGTGTCCAGTATTTTTTGAGAAGCCACCTGGCAACCCTAACAGGGGTTGAACTGTAAAACACCAGCATATATACCATAAAAATACATAGCAGCATATCAAAAGTGAACAGTGCATAATTGTATCAGCATGACATGTTGTGACAATATAAATGTAATGGTGTTTCCCCAACCCGGTGGGAGATTTGTCCATTACTATGGTGTATGGTGCATATACATGCTGGTAAAAGGAGGGCTGTGTCATCCACCGGTGGTAGTGTTGAAACAGGACCAGGCTTCTGAGGTTCATACCCCACATATCTCTTTAGCAGTGCAGCACCTCCATCTGCCGTAGGCTCCAGGAACTGAAGGTGATCTCCCACGGTAGAACTATTACCTCTCCCCCCAGTAAGGTCACGCACCAGGCAGGAGGAATACAACAACAGGAACAGTTTATTGTCTTCTGTACAGCACAGTTACAAAGCAGGCTTCTGACCGATGCAGTACTCTCAGCTCTCACTGAAGGATGGTCCCTGGACCGCCACTACAGGCCAAGGGCACCCGCAGCCATCCTACAATAGCTCTTTCCCACCTCCATAGCATAGGCAGAGGTATGGTCCACACTCACTCTCCCCCGGAGGGAAGAGTACCAGAGGAAAAGCTCCAATCTCAGGCTCCCAGTTGAGTGACCTGCCTTCCTCAGTACCTTTAAGGCAGTACCTGCCTTTAAGTACTGCCAGGAGGAGGGCACCAGCACAGGCTCATGATTGGTCATGCCCAGGCCTGATGTCACCGCCTCCCGCTGTCACTCAAATGCAGCTCCTCGGAGGGGGAAAAATCCATATCGACTACTGGCAACCTGATTGTACCAAGGTTTACTGCCAGTCAAAGGGCAGAATAGTAGCCATCAGGTGACTTGGCTACACTTAAAAACAGTGTAAAAACAAATTCCCAATACCTTATAATATCTAATTTCTAATCTTTCAAACTGCAAATTGGAATTAGGAAGTAATGAAATGGAACACAGTCAGTAATACAATCACCTCCAACCCGGAAGTGATCAGAGAAAATTTCCTGAGAGATACAGGGGCCTATGCAGAGAGCTGCGAGAAGCCCTATCTCGCCATGTATTTACCAAATATGCCCATAGCAAATCCTGAAATGGCGAGAAACTGGCCATATGATTAAAATCCGCCGATTTTTGGTTTCTTTAAAAAAAACTCGCCAGATGGGTGGCGAGAAGCAATATTTCTCCAGTTTTAAAATCCGCCGTATTCTAGTAGCCCCGATCAGCATCTCGGCGCTGATCGGGGCTATAAAATGGAGAGATTTTCTCCAAATCGCTCCGCCAACAAAAGTTTGCAAGAAGCTTGTGCTGAGCGGCGATAGGTGACATAGGAAAAAAATCTGGCCCTTTTCCTGCCTCGGATTGATGCCGGGGGGCTCCAGAGCTGATATCCAGTAATATCAGCACCGAAGCCGCCCCCCCCCATGCATCCGAATCAGGAATAATGCATTAACAGCCAAATTCATTGCCTTCACGGGCAACTGCTAAGGCAATGAAGGGGTTAACCACCCATTACCATGCTTTCTGTGGAGAACGGCAGAGGAATAAGGGGGTAGTAGGAATTTGGGGGGGGGGTGTTTATGGTTTCCGAGGGGGTTGCGGGTCAACTGAACCCCGTCATTACCATAGCGGTTAATACCGCAACGGTCATGAATGGGTCAAGCCCTCAAGCGACCCACCCGCAACCCATAAACAACCACTGTGGGGGCTATTACACACTGCACCCATCCCTGCAATATATTATATTTTACAGTTGTGCTTTATATAGTATAATAATATATAATATATATTATATCTATATATAAATATATATATATTATATATATATATATTATCTATATCTTATCTCAATATATATATCTATATATATATATATAGATTATACTATCTATGATATAACTATAATATTATATATATTATACATACATGTATATTTTATTATATATATACACATCTACACCAGAAGGTGAAGAAGATCCAAAAGAAGACCACAGACGGTATGGATATAAAGACAGAAAAGAAACCCACATTGGATTACAAAGGTTTATTATTTTATGGTTTGCTGGTTCCTGTCTTTGGATTTGTTGCAGACATGCGGTTTCCCCTGAAGTCGGTTATTGTCATCTAATGGTAAGTAAAGTCAAGAAATGTATTTTATTTAAGTTGTATTTTTTTTTTTTTCTCAAAAGTCAGATGATTTTTTTTAATGTTCAATTCATGGTCATGCATGTATATATATATATCCCTCTGGAGCTATATACATACATGTTTATTAACGGGTTGTTTTTCAAATGTTTATTGCATTTGGTCATGTATTATACAACTCTTTTCCCTGTTTGCTTACTATTGTGTGTGTGAAATGTTATGTAGATTTACTTTTCTCATTCAACATGATGATGATTGCATGGGTATATGTTGGGACCCTGCCTTAATGGTTTAATGTGGCTTATTTGGTGCATTTAGCTTGTGTACGATCGTGTTAGTTAGAAATAGATTTGTTTTTGCAATGGTTTTGTGTTTGCATAGCAATCTTGAAAAGTGTATTTTGTTTAGATTTGCTTGTAATGTATTTCTGATGGCATTAATTGTGTGTTGGTAATGTATTATTGTCTACTTGCTTTGTTTATATAGAATGTTTACTTTCAATCGTGTATTTGTTTTGGACCATTGTTTGCAATTGTGTACATGATTGAAATATTATTTTCTTCATGTACATATTGTTCAATTGTAAGTTTTATAGCACTTTACTCTTTACTGCTTTGGATAGGTGCTTGCTGTATTCTCTGATGATATGTGTTTTTATTTTCATTTGGATTTGTTTTTAATTTGGCAGTAATGTTGTCAATTGCAGATCGAATGTTTTACATTGCTACATGCATATCCTTTCCCATTTCTTTGTAGATTGCTTAATCATACCTATATTTTACATATATTTTTACGTGTGTGTGTGTGTGTGTGTGTGTGTGTGTGTGTGTGTGTGTGTGTGTGTGTGTGTGTGTGTGTGTGTGTGTGTGAGTGATGAAGCCACTCTACAAATGAATGGGTAAAGCGTGGCTTAACCCATTAATTACTTTAGTGCTTATTAACCGTTATTGTTATTAAGGGGTTAAGTAACACCACAATATATTTGCTATATGGTGTGGGTGGGTTATGTAATAATTGTTATGCTTCTTGCGGGTGTGTGTATTGTTTTGAATGTGGGTATTGGGGCTAGGGGGTATTGTCCCCAAGGGACGGACGGTAGGCCTCCCGGTGTGTTGGGGGTGATGGTGGTTATGCCTCACAAGGGTGGGTAGGAGGGTGGGGTGTATTTATGTTAAAGTATTTATGTATCGAGGTCACGTGACGACGGGGAGGTGAATGGCTGCTTAGTACCTGAGCTCCATTNNCCACCTGCACTAGTTATATCAACACTAAACAGCAAAATCCGCGACAACAGCAACACAACCAGCATTAAGAATCTCTAAACATACAGGATGGCTTTCTAACAAAACAGTTCGAAGAAAAACCCAGACAGTCTCTACTTATTTCAAAAAGGAAGACAGCACAGGAGACGGCCTGAATCCCCTGCACACCCACCATGACAGACCATGAGGAGAAAATGCAAGTGCTGCATCGGACGACATGGATTAATGAGGCGCAAGGATATGAAAGCTTTCTTCTGCGCTGAATGAAGCAATTTTTTACAACAGAACTTTGGGCTCTCAGAAAGATAATGGATGCCATAGGTGAGCGAAAAACTCCCTAGAGGTTAAGTCTGATGAGACCGTTACTGCATGGCACAAACTCAGAACAAGTAACTAAGCTAGGGACCAGGTCAGATTCCTAGAGGAAAGATTGAGGACTCTGAAACAGGACAGAAGAATAATATCGTCTAAGGGGGGTCCCTGAGACTGTCACCGACCCAGAGATTTTGCCCAAGTGGCTAGAACACTCTTCCCTGACAGACGGACCGTGAGCTCCTGTTAACCAGATGTCATCGCGCCCCTGAGAGAACCTCAGGCAGGGACCCCCAAGAACATTGTTATCAGGTTACAAACCATTACCACGCACAAAGAAGAGTAGTATGCAAGATATCACCGGACACTAACATATGAGTTTTGATAAAGTGAGATTCCAGGTGTTCCAGACCTGTCCCCCTGCCACGCTGGCCAAAAGAAAATCCCTAGCCCCCATTACACAGAATTCTGAGGGACCAGCAGATTAGATAACCGTGTGGCTATTCCCATGTTCAGTAATGTGCTGCGGAATGGGTAAGCCACATACCTTGAGACGCCTGGAAGACGGCGAGGATTCCTCGCAACGTGGGCGCAGGGGAGCGGCGGAGGTACTTGCGGGCCATCCCCACGACCAGAAGCAGTAGGACCAGACGTACCACTTACCCACTGGAGCAAAAAGCGGGGGCTCCCGGTCGGCGGCAGGAGCAACGGGATCAGCAGCGGCCCATAACTGGAGTTCTCACCCCATGAAAATTGGAAGTGCTCAAGCAAAGAAAATCACATATAAAAGGGATCCCTTTTGGTGTTCAAGACCTTCATCATGTCCATTTTGGCCTTTTCGTTAACCTTCCAGCTGGGGTGTTTCAGCTGCAGTGTCTTGCTTCACACCCGGAGGGAGGCATCGTAAGCGCGTCCTCCGTGTCCAGCTACCCCCCCCCCCGCTCCTGGCGACTACCCCCCCCCCACTCCTGCGGCTACCACCCCCACCCCCACTACTGCAGCTACCCCCCCCCCACCCCACTACTGCAGCTCACCCCCCCCAACCCCACTACTATGCAGCTACCACCCACCCACCCCACTACTCTACTGCAGCTACCCCCATCCCCCCCACCCACTACTGCAGCTACCACCGCCCCCCCCCATCACCCCACACCCCACTCTGCATCTACCTAAGAAAAAAAAAAGCATACTAAAACCCACCCCCCCACCCACTACTGCACTACCCCCCCCCACCCCAACCGCACTAACCGCCCCCCCCTACCCCACATCCACTACTGCACAAACCCCTCCACGACCACCCAAATCAGGGCAGCTCACCCACCCCACAGAACGCCGGGCCACCCCTCTCACACCTGCAGCTAACCCCCCCGCCCCCCCCCTCAGCTACCCCCACCCCACTACGCAGCTACCCCCCCCCCAACACCACCCCACTGCGGCTACCCCCCCAACCCACTACTGCAGCTACCCCCCCCCCCACCCCACTACTGCAGCTAACCCCCCCCCCACCTACTGCGCCCCCCACCCACTACTGCAGCTACCCCCCCACCACCCCACTACTGCAGCTAAAACCAGAAACCACCCCCCCCCACCCCACTACGTGGCCTACCACACCCCACCACCCCCCCCCCCCCACCCCACTACTGCAGTCTACCCGCTACCACCCCCCCTACCACCCCCCCCCCCGACCCCACTACTGCACTAACCACCCCTCCCCCCCCCACCCCACTACTGATCTACCCCCCCCACCCCACTACTCACAACTCCCATACCCACCCCCCCCCCCCCCCCCACTCTGCAGCTACCCCCCCCCCCCCCCCCAACCCCCCCCCCTACCACCCCACTACTGCAGCTACCCCCCCCCCACCACCCCACTAACCCTACCACCCCCCCCCCCCCCCACCCCACTACTGCAGCTACCACCCGCCCCCCCCCACCCCTACTGCACTACCCCACCCCCCCTACTGCAGCTACCCCCCCCCCCACCCCACTACGCAGCACCCCCCCCCTACCCCACTACTGCAGCTACCCCCCCCACGACCCCACTACTGCGCTAACCCCCCCCACCCCCACTACTGCAAGCTACCCCCCCCCCACCCCACTACTTCAGCTACCCCCCCCCACCCCCTACTGCAAGCTACCCCCCCCCCCCCACCCCACTACTTCCACTCCCAACCGACCCCCACCCCCACCCCACTACCACTAAAAAAAAACAAAGTACCCACACCCAATCCATCTAAGCCTAATCCCACCCCCCACCCCAGCTCACTTCAGTACCCCCCCCCCCACCCCACTACTTCATCTACCCCCCCACCCGCCCCACCCATCACCTCCACGCACCCCCCTACTGCGGTTGCCCCCCCACACTTGCCTATGCCCCCCATGCCCCCCCCGCACTTGCGGGATGCCCCCCCGCACTTGCGGATCCCCCCCCGCACTTGCATGCCCCCTGGATGCCCCCCCCCGCACTGCGATGGGGCCCCCCCCGCACTTGCGGGATGCCCCCCCCTCGCGGATCCCCCCCCGCACTTGCGGATTCCCCCCCGCACTTGCGGATTCGCCCCCCCCGCACTTGCCCCCGCGATTGATCCCCCTCCCGCACTTGCGGATGCCCCCCGCCTTGCGGATGCCCTTCCAGACTGCGCCTGCTCTCTCGCCGGACCTGCGGCTGCCCTCCTGGTCGCGCGGGTCCGTCGCTGACCTTTGGAGGGCAGCCATATTGCCTCTAATCCCTCCCTGTGCTCTGCGGGAGCGGCTCCGGTTTTCGCGGGCTTTGCCGCTGACGTCACTGCCAGGCGACGAGCCAGGGGCCGCTCTCTCGCGAGGAGGACGGCGCGGCCCCACGTGACTGCGCACATTGCAGTGAGACTCTGCCCGAGATGCCGAGGGACGGTCCTCGATAGCGCAGGGCCGGGACAACGTGGGGGGGGGAGTAGGGTGGGAACGCGTTATGAGGAATAGGGGGGGGTAAATGGGAGGAAGCGGTGAGACGGAGAGGAGTGAGGAATCCAGGGAGTGGTGATGCAGGTAACAGGGTAGCGAGTAGTATGAAAGCTTTGAGCTAGGGGCTGCGGCTTGAACAGAGTTGGCTTCGGATGACCTGTGAAAGGTCGTGCTGGGTGGCTTCGCTCCGTTGGATTCTTACCTTGAGTTGGGATTTCTTCTCTGGACTGGTCGAGAAACTGGGTTTATTATCTGGTATTTTCTTCGGGCGGTTGTTTACGCGCCCGGTTTCCATGCTGTCGCTTTTGTTCTCCTGTTCAGTCTTTGGTTCCTCTTTGAGGAGCGGGGGATGTAGAGTCGCCTGCGGCGGGAAAGGAGGCTGGCCGACAGAGATGAAGGGGGAATAGGTAGGGGAAGAGGGTGAGAGGGGGCGCTGGACCCTGGGGGGGGACGGTGCTGTGAAGGGGGAGGATAGATGGAATGGCAGATGGGACCGCATAACGAGGGGTCAGAAAAGACTTCGACCTTCACTTGTCACCATTGGAACGCGGGGAGCCATTCCCAATAAGTTTCAATGAGGCTATCTGATTTTATGGTTATATGTATGTTAGATGGTATAGCAATCTCTGTTGCTTCTGCTGTATGTTCGAGGTTCTCTGTTATTTCTTTGATGGTTTCTCTTATTAGGGTCCTAATGTTAACCTATGTTCCGTAATCACTTCTCCTTGGGTCAATCTTCCACTGTGGTTATTGCATGTCTACTCTACTGATACTCACCTTCAGCCTTCGGGACTGACTGTCAGAGTCGTTCTTACTTCACAAAAGCCCTTTAACAATCCGAGTCGTCTCACAGTTTAGGTTAGTTAGTTATCAGTTTTGGCGGCCGTGGGTATTCACCACGATGTCCGTACATGTGTTCCTCATATAGGGAGGGCCCGCATGGCACGAATAACCCAGGACCTTCATCACAAGTTCCCAGGGGATGGGCTGTAAGCGTTTAGGTCCGCGGGAAGGGAAATCGGCCATTTTGGAAGGTCAGGCATACCGACTGCCCATGGGCAGTCAGACTCCCATCGGGGGACCCCGAGGGGAGCTACTGGTTTTTCTTTTATTTTTTCTTAGTATTCAAAGCGGTTTAACTTAATGGTTCCAATTTTGGGCTTTACTAACCCTTATGGTTTCTGTCTTCTTTGTTGTGCTCCCCTTACTATCTCCCCGGTCTTACTCCCTCCTGTGCCTACCCCACGCTCCACCCACCAAAGTGCCGCTTCTGTCCGCCCACCCGCCGGGGGTTTATCTCCTGACCTAGACGTGAACACAAACCTTTGCCGATGGTAAAACCAAAAACGTCCCCATTTGAAAAGGACAAAGTGGACAGGGTGAGTCACAAAGTTAGTTTGTTACACTTCTCAACAATTAAGTGATGGCGTTAACCCTTATATCACATAACGTTAAGGGCTTTAATAGCCCAACCAAGAAAATAGCTTTCACTGACTACTAACGACAAACACGCAAGAGTCCAATGTACAGGAGACTCATTTTAGCAAGACCAACGCGCCTAAATTCCTAGACAAAGACTACTGCCCGTTTCTACCTTTCCTCCGCACCGTTTTAAAAACGTGGAGTGGCATCTTGTTCCATATAATCCATTTGTAGCCCAAACTATTAAAAGAACACAGAGACGCTTTATAACTAGTGGGCACGATACGGAGCAAGCATCACATAAGCCACAATCTTGCCCCTCGAGCAGGACGCAGTCTCTTTGAAGACTTTTTTCGGACTCGCCGCACCGTCGCAAGGGGCGGCGTAATACTCGAGGGGATTCAACAATGGTCATGCACCAAATCTAGACAGACAGGAATACGCACAGTACATAAAAAAGTTGGGGACCCTTACGCAAGGCCTCAAAGACAACCAACTGACTGACATATGAGAGACTACACCCGACTGATAGGACTATACGTTCTACCCACCCACACGGCTCCTACAGCAGATTGATTATTTTTTCGTCTCTTGCCAACTGTTCCTATGGTCTCCCGAGCTGGGATCCATGATATTTCATGGTCTGACCATGCACCGATAGAGCTAAGGTGCAGCAACATCCGAAGCAGACCAGGAGCGAACTGGAAGCTCAACAATCAATCCTAAAAATTCCTGAGATTATGAGACATAAAGAGAAATAGTTCATTCTTCCACACACACACAGGGCTCTGTAGATTCCCATTTTGTATTATGGGAGGCTCCACAAAGCGACGCTAGGGCATACTAATTAGCACCACAGCTGGAGAAAACGGGAAAGGGACTCAAAAATTATGAAGCTTCAATCGGAGATTACTTCCCTTACAATCACTCCATAAGAGTAACCCAGACCCGCAAACCCTACAGAATTGGAACCGCTACCAAATTGAACTAAACATGTTGTGACCTCCAGGGCAATAACCGCTGAGTTGGTCTAAGAGGAAATTTTACGAAAAGCGAACAGACGGCCGGATACTTGCGGCTCGAGCGTTAGAGACAGACAAGTGAAGTTTAATATCCAAGCTATACGCTCACCCCCCCCTAAAATAGGTACCCACACGGCCAACCCTAAGAAAATAGTAGAAGAAATTTGGTTCGTTCTATGAAACACTATAAATGGAGAGAAAGTGGCCCATAACGCTAAAACTAGCGAGAACTGAGAGATTCTTACCCAGCTCACAAACTAGGAGAATTGACAGAGGCAGGAGAGAGGCCATGGGCGCTGATTTCACTTAGAAGAGGAGGTGTCACAGAGCCATTAGAACTCAACACCCTCAAAAGCCCCAGGGCCAGATGGCTTCTCGGGGCTTACTATAAGAAATTTGCCAAGTACTAGCCCCTATTTGCTCCACGTGTTCAATGCAATATTAGCAGGAGCCCCCATCCCCAGAGAGATGTTACAGGCGTCTATCATTAATCCATAAACCCAGGTAAGTATCCGCTGACGCAAAAGTTATGGCCCATATCCAATCAATACTGATATTAAAATATACCTAAACTATTGGCCAATAGATTATGTCTAATCCTACCCGATGTATACACCCAAAGATCAGTCGGACTCATTAAAGGCAGACAGGCAGCGGACATACCGGACAGATTTATTGATCTGGTAATTGGCCACTAAAAATAACACACAAAGTATGCTGTTAAGTCTGGATGCAGAAAAAGCTTTTGATAGGATAGACTGGGCCTTACCTGAAGAGACCTTGCGGCATTTGGCTTTGGGGTCAGGTGAGTAGAGCGTTCTCTCCTGTACTCAGGACCTAACCGCCAGGGTAAATACCCAGGGCTTTCCATCATCTCTCCCCTTTCAATTAAGAGTGCGTACTATGGGAGGCTCACAAGGCGACGCTGAGGGGCATACTAATTAGTACCACAGCTAGGAGAAAACGGGAAAGGGACTCTAAAATTATGACGCTTCAATCGAGATTATATTCCCTTACATCACTCCATAAGAGTAACCCAGACCCGCAAACCCTACAAGAATTGAAAGATACAAAAATTGAATTGAACATATTGTTGACCTCCAGGGCAGATAACGCGCTGAGTTGGTCTAAGACAGTAACCTGGCGCGCGCCGGGATGTCCCGGGCGCGCGCCGAATCCTCGGAGGAGAGGCCCGCCGATCGGGGCTTCCCCCTCTCCTCACCGGGTCCGCCGGGTCCCCCGGAACGTCCCGCCGCCGTCCTCACATCCGTGCGACACCAGGGCTCCCTCGGGGAGCCCTGGGCACGCGTACAGGCGGCACAGGCACCCAATGACGCGTGACCGCGCATCGGTGATGCGCGGCACGCCAAGGGAGTGCGGCTCGCAAGCCGGGACATATCCCGGCTTGCGGAATGAGCCACACTCAAATAAAGTGTGCCGCCTGTGTATATCAAATACTACAGCAAAATCGCGACAACAGCAACACAACCAGCAGTAAAGAATCTCTAAACATACCAGGATGGCTTTTAACAAAACAGTTCGAAGAAAAACCCAGACAGTCTCTACTTATTTCAAAAAAGGAGAGGCAGCATAGGGAGACAGGCCTGAATCCCCTGCACAACCCACCATGACAGACCATGAGCGAGAAAATGCAAGTGCTGCATCGGACGACATGGAGGTAATGAGGCGCAAGGATATGAAAGCCTTCTGCGCTGAAATGAAGCAATTTTTTAAAACAGAACTTTGGGCTCTCAGGAAAGATATTGATGGCATAGGTGAGCAGACAAACTCCCTAGAGGCTAAGTCTGATGAGACCGTCACTGCATTTGCACAAACCCAGAAACAAGTAACTAAGCTGAGGGACCAGGTCAGATTCCTAGAGGAAAAGATTGAGGACTCTGAAAACAGGGACAGAAGAAGTAATATCCCACTCGGGGGACCCCGAGGGGAGCTCTGGTTTTTCTTTTATTTTTTTCATTATTACAAAGCGGTTTAACTTATGTTTCCAATTTTGCTTTACCCCTTATGTGTTTTCCCTTGTACTGTCTCCTCCCTCCCTACCCCTCCCAATCCTTTCCCCAC
>WSYH01010071.1:0-24121 GCA_036426205.1 Ascaphus truei | reverse complement strand
GGTCTAATGTCAGCAATGGGTTTGCCAGTCCTTCAGTGTGCAGGTTCCCTCAGTAAACTCCTGACGAAGCAGTGTGCGAAACGCGTAGAGTTTACTGAGCGAACCGCCATGAAGGACTGGCAAACCCATTGCTGACATTAGACCCAGTTTGGCCTCCCGCCCTTACCTGTGACGCGAAAGCGGAAGTGACGCGACGGCAGTGACGGATGCGGAAGTCCACGGTAAGGTGCGAGTGAAGCACTGGGAAGCAGCTCCAAACTGTACCATCCTTCTATCGGCGGTTCTCTCCACCATCCGTTTTATTTATGGAAAATGTGAGTTTCCTTTAACATTTGTGATAATATATTACTTGTAGTTCAATCAGTATGCACTATTGTGGCTTTCCTTTATTCACATACCGCATCCATCTACTGAGGGATATCCTGATTTCTGAGTTTCAAAGGGCTCCAGTCAGAGAGAGAAGGATCTCTGACATGCAATAATTTACAGCGATTCTTGTGAGTTCGATTCCTATTGTTGTATACAGAACATTAGCAATGATTGACCATCTGCACTATATATATATTTTCTTCTTTTTTATATACCACGTTTTTTCCTGCGCTCCTCCTCAACTCCAAGAAAAGAAAAGGCTTGTGGAGAAAATAAAAATAAAAAATTAGGAGAATTTTTTTTTATTTTTTTTTGGTCACTCACTCTTGAACTTCGCAAGCAAGCAGTTGTGAAGTTACAGACGCATGCGCAGTAATCATCAGCTATCAAGCAGGAATGGGATTGAAACCAGAAAGACACACATTCAAAGGAATGGTGTGGGAGAGGTGTACTGTACTGTAGATAAGATAAGAAGTTGAAATACTGCAGTGCAGTAAATTATCCTGTGTGTGTGCGGGGGCGAGCGAGGGGAGAGCGCTGTATATGCCGAAATGTGATACTGTTACAGTACACGCCTATGCGTTTCAACAATTTTCAAATGAGACATACAGCACTGCACATACAAATTTACAATTACTGCGCGCGCACACGCAGACTGTGTACTGACGTAAGTTGAACTGCTAAAGTATTAGACTTTGAAGACCAGCTCACGAACGCCTCCCTGAGTTTTTAGACGGTATTGCAGTATTGCAGACAGCGCTAATAAAATGCTAATATTACGAGCGCTAAAATACCGCAATATACTCCGGAAAAAAAAAACATACTGCATCTGCCCGCGGTTATCAGAGTTGCGCCGCTATGGCCGCACTAGGGTAAAGGCGGCCGCAGCTGTAGCTCCACTGTCACAGCATACTTTAGAGATCTACTGCTTACTCTTGTAGCCAATCAAACTCGTGAACACAAACTCTGCTTTAAAAGCAGATGACTTGCAGGTATGAGCACTTCTCTCTCTCTTCCCAAGCAAAAAC
Organism: Ascaphus truei; assembly: GCA_036426205.1. Taxonomy (NCBI): domain Eukaryota; kingdom Metazoa; phylum Chordata; class Amphibia; order Anura; family Ascaphidae; genus Ascaphus; species Ascaphus truei. The sequence goes on along the minus strand of WSYH01010071.1, from coordinate 22,724 downwards.
CTAATATTTCAGTGTCTGGAGGGAGCAAAAGCCACCGTTAGGTATGACCTCGATTACATATGGGTTAAAGTTATGTTGTTTGCTTTAGTAACAGATTTGCCCTTAGATTTATAGATTAACTCACTGACATGAAAATCATTCAAAAATTCCATTAAAAAAGCAGCTCTAAAAGAGATATTTAGCCATCTAAAAAACAAACAATTTACAAAACTTTAATAATTCTGTTAAATACCAACCATTGTTGGCTTCTGAAACAAGGCCTTAAGCCCTGTCTAAAAGGGCTCCAAATAGAAAGCCTGGTTAATTTCAGCTACAGACTATAAGCCAGTCTCAACCAAGCTCATTAGTGAGGTAGAAAAGCCTCCTGCTTAAACTGCATGGGGTTCTCTATGACTGAGGAAATTCTCTAGCGCAGGAGGACTGTGCTGACATAGACATACCAGGGAACTAGACTCTCTTTTCCTGGATGCAGTGGACCTTGGAACCCGCAAGAGAACACCCCCATGGACACCAACCCAGACTGAGGTATAGAGCCCCTGATAACTGGTACCTCTTTGGACTTTGGGTCAGAGGCTGGTAAGAGGCTTATCCTCCCAGCCCTGCAGATAGGGACTGGGAGAGTGATTTAGCCCTTTCAAAGGGATAGGCTGTTTGTTTATTTGTACAGTATCCTGCCTAAAAGCTGTATTGTTTGAAGATACAGGTTAAATTTAAGTCAAGGTTAATTTCCCCCAATATATGTCTCCCTGGTTATACCTCTGCACTGGTTAGATACAGCCTCCTACAGTACATCTTTTTTCTGCTTTTTGATACCCAGAACCTCTTAATAAATTAATACAATCTTAAGTAAAATCCCAATTGCCTTTTCATTTAATAAAGAAAGAAATACCTGCTACTTTTTTCTCTAAGCAACAACCCAATAAACTACCAAAGAAATTCCGTTCAAAATGTAATAAAAATATCAAAATTATCACAATTTCCTACAAAATAAATTTTATTTGCTCTAAACTGACAACTCTCATTCCAAATCCTTAAATATGCTAACCACGTACAGATGTAGTAAGACTTACAATTTCCATGACTGAGAGAAGTTGCGAGATGACAACTGCGTGAACACTTTGTTGTCCACACCTCGTCCGTGGGCGATCCAAGGATCGTCTGTGGCTCGGCTATGGTCAGCTGGAATAATTATAATTATATTAGTAGCGTGCACAACGTGTGGCCAGCAAATGGTGCACTGGATATCTTCCACTATGATACTTACCATCTGTTAGGTTTCCGCTGGGGGAACACAGATTTCAAATAAATGCTGGGGATTTACAGTTGGTGTTTTGTGGCACTGAGAATAGTAAGTCTTCCTACATCTGTACTGTGCTTAAACCTGATCATTTTTGTTCATTTACTGCATACTATATGGCAGATGGTGCATTGCACACAGTAAATTATGGTATCTGTGGCCTTGCATGCCAATTTCACACTTGTTTCAGTACAAGATTCAGTACAATGTAGACATGTCTCAGTTTAAACACTGCCATGCTTTGTTTAATGACCTTGTACTTTTCATCAGAAGTACTGTGCATTAAGCATATTTGTCCCAGTCCATGTGTACATGGAATGGAACATGGCACTTACTACAGGTATATGTGAGCAAAACATGCCTGCAGTTATGCTGATATGATATCATGCCACTCAAGACAGTACAGATAAGAGGGCAACTCTATCTGACATATACAGTATGAGTACAGTATATTGCTACGAAGTACCAATTCTACGAAAAAAAGACAACAAGTCTTGAACAATTCATTTCACCACAACTGGAGAAAGAGGAACAGTAGTTCTGATATCAGTGCTAGAGTGTACAAATGATGATCGATAGTTTTGTTTCTGCATATGGAACTTATATAATTGAATTGTTTGTGAAAACAATGTATTCGGACACATGAAGATGTCACATATAATAAAAAGTCATATTTGTACTCCGTGTATAAATAGAACGGCCTTATAATAGTCCCCAGAGGGGATGTCTGTGAAACCACAAAAGTGGAAAACCCAGACCCCCTCATGACTTGAAGGTAAAGTCTCATGGAGCTAGACTGTGAATGATCTAAATTACATTTTTAGATATCGATAGTACAACCATATCAGAAGGTACTCACGAACGAGTTGTTTGTAGGTCCAATGTTGGCGTCCTCCCAGCTTGAAATCGAATGCAGAAAGTAATATCCCATGGGGGAATTGCAGTGCACTGCGTCAAAAAAACAATGGAGGCTGGATCGCTCAAAAATTAAAGGGAATTTATTGGATCATCAGCAACATGGTAAAAACACGGAACAGCAGAGAAACATCTGATGTGTTTTGCGCATGCCTGCGCTTTGTCCAAGAGTATGTTTCTTCTGAATGGTACAGAATTATATAGGATTCAAAACCGGAAGCTCTGCCCCTTGTGTTCCATGAGTATTAGTAACCACTATGTGAGACACAATTGATAGCATGTGGGAAACTTAGGGCCTCATGCAGTAAACGCCGATAAGGCTTTTATCAGCATTTTCCCGCCAAATTTGCATTTGCTATTCAGTAAGCGCCGATAAGTGACCAAAATCGTATTCTTTGTCTTCCCGATAAGAATTTTTCAGCAGGCGGCTGCCGATAACCCACTTATCGGCACTTTTTCAAATCGGCTGTATTCTAGTAGCCTAGATCAGCTTATCGGTGCTGATCGGCACACTAAAATTGAGATTTCTACGGCAATTTGTCCTGCCAACTAAAGTTGGCAAGCTGGAGGGGAGAAGGATCGGCACTTAGAAAAAATAGCTCATCTCTACATCAATGGAGTCAATGGAGCTGGGACTTATAACTTTATAGGAGTGTTTATGTTCTATTGCTCATAATAAAAATGTGCTTGGCATTACAGTGTCGATGTGAGTCACTTAATCGTGTCACCGCTTACGTTTATTATTGGCAGAACATTGTACTTGTCTATGTTATGATGTTTAGCGTGTCACATTAGTCTTAATGTTATGATGTGTCAAGGGAAACTCCTATAGTAAACTCTTAAAGGAAGAGGTCACATAATATGAAACATGTTAATTAAGTGTGCTTCAATTTATTATATGATGTAACCGATTTCACACATCTAACAGATCCAGCGTATAGTAATGTTGGTATACATTATAGAATGCTTTGAATGTGTAACGCATGATCAAATGTAAATGTAGCGGGTTTTTTTCATGTTTACATGTAGTTTGTGACCTCCCTCTTTTTATCACGTCCGCAATTGGACACTCAATAACATTGCATGTTTACATTGTACACGGTGCATTATAATCAGTTCATGCTAAGTTATACACAGATCTATAATAGTTACTCATTTTTAGATGATTGAAACATAATCAATAGCAAGTATCCTGATGGCATTAAATTATGCATATGCACATTAGAATTAGTTCATGTGAACATGTGACAATAACATGCAAAATTATACATGTTGTAACGTAGTTTTTCAACGTCAATGTCATGGTTGTATCCTGAGATGACTGAGTGTTGCGTTCAGAAGTGGTACATGCATTACACATTCCATAAATACTTGCGAATAAATTGTTGTACAAAGCTTAACGTTACATCATTGTCAAATATCATGATTGCCTGGTGAACACACACAAATTATCCGTTTAATTCGTACTGTATACCCGTTTGGAGTTAACAACTTGGATATGTTAATGTAACACCTTGCACTTCATCAAGTCACGTGACATCATCACACAGATATTTAATGGAGGGCAATTACCTGCGCATTGACAGCTACAGACCTGAAGATGATACGATCGTTCATGAGACAGAGGAAGATTCTATTGGAGGAGAGGCTAGCTGAGGGACAGGATGTCACAGGGCAAGGAAGGGACAGGTATACGGAAAGGAGAGGGAGAGGGCGAGGGAGAGGGCAAGGAGATGAGAGGAGAAGAGAGAGGAGAGAAGTTGTGCCTCGTCCACTTTTGTACAGGGAGAGAACCATGTTAGATGGGATGAGTGAGGAGGAAATCATAAGTTGGTATCATTTGAATTCAGCAGCAATCTCATCTCTTTATGAAGAGATACGGTAGATTTAGATTTTGTGACAGCCAGAGGTCGTGCAGTCCCTGGGCTTGTTAAAATGCTGTGCTCATTACATTATCTTGCTTCCATGTCATTCCAGACAACTGTGGACATAGTGGGTGGGGTCTCGCAATCTACATTCTCACGTGCCTTTACCCAGTTTCTATGTGCACGGAATAGACACTAGGAATTATATTCATTTTCCTACAGAGCACACAGAGTGGCTGGAAGTGAGGAATGGCTTTTATGCCATAGCCGGGATACCATGTGTGATGGGTGCAATAGATTGCACCCATGTTGCTTTGATCCCGCCTAGTCAGAGTGAGCATGCTTACCGCAATCGTAAGCACTACCATTCCCTGAATGTACAGGTGGTAAACATCATTAACATTGCAATGTATGTCATTATTTATTCTCTCACTTCATCTTCATGTTGATTAATACATTGTCACATGTGTATGTATAAGTGAAAGATGTGTGTTGATTTGACATACATTTTGCATTTGTCAAAATGTTAACACCATTCCAAAGTATAGTTCTTTGGATTCACATTTTGTTCAGAATCATTCAACTCAATGACAATGTTCCTAAGTAAATTTTTATTTCATTGACGTTACTTAATAATAATGATCATGATCCTTTATAACAACTGTCAACATATGAACATAAATGAATTATACATTTACATGCGCACACATTTCATCAACATCGTGTGTGTTCCTGTTTTTGTGTGATGCATGTATTTCTACCTGAAATAATATTAACCTACATAATAATGTTTTTTTTATCATCGGCGTCACTTAGCTATGTATGTGTTTAACGTTTAATAATAACACTAAACTATAGTTAATCGTGTGAATGAAATGTACACACAAATGTTCATGGTTTAATGATCTGTACATAACATTCATTATCTCATGCATGTTAGGTTAGCACTACAACCTAGGTGATAATATAACATTCACACGACTAAAAAGTTTCTATCACCTCCCTATTGTTATTGTGTACGTTCAGATACAATGTCTACGAGTTGTTATGTAGCATTTACATTCTTTGACAAGTCACACGTGAGATTATAATATATAGTAGATTAATGTGTTTGCTGAGTGTTAATGTTGGTTGCATATATCACATGGCAATACATATAATGTTAGTAGAAAATAAAAAAATATCAATATAAGTTCTAACTTCAGTGCTTAGCAACATCATTATGATAATTAAGTGCATAGTAAATACTTGCACTATAGGATAACATTATGTAGTGATTGTTAATATGCGCACCAATCATTGAAAGCATTGTTACATATTTATTATAATTGTTGTTCGCTAGTCGTCACAATCATCTAATATAACGATTGGCCCATCTGAAATCATACATTGGTCCCATGTATTCATCCTCAACATCTGTGAAATACAGAAAACACATGATGTTCAAAGATTGCACATTTATCTATGTTTCAGCATGACAACGCTTAACACATCTCTATATGATTGTGGATATTCACGCATAAGTAACGTATATGTTTAAACTGCAAGGATCAAAGTATAGATATAGAACTATCTCATGTTTCAAATGCCGGTGTTCGCATTACTACTGATATGTTTGTTCCGGTGCCTGAATACATAATAATGTGCGCGCACATCATGAATGTGTGGACTAACTCTTAGCGCATGCACAAAACGATGTGTACGCTGTGCGTTCAATACATGTCCCTCCATGGTGCTGCTAGCAGTACGCATATCATGGCTGAAAGTTATGATATGGAAGCGAAACAAATTCACTTCTACACACATACATATCTAAACTTTGTAAACGGACGTGTGCCCCCGGCCAAAACGGACGATCAGCCAATGAGCGAACAAAATACGTGTGACGTCATGTGAAGGCAACATGAAATGAACGCAAACACCCCTCCCACTGAATGAACATTGGCCTCCAGCGCTGTGCACGCACCGCCCCCCCGACGCACGCGCATGACACACTGCACTGACCGTAACAATAAGCTACGGGCACAGCCAATACTGTTTCACGCGCGCACGTCGGTTGGGGGGGGGGGGCTTGCATCGGTAACCTTTTTAAGGACGCCTTGGGACATGATCACGTTCCCACGTCACATGTGGGCGACACATTGTTTTTACATGTTGAATGCTAAACAATAAGGTGTGTGTGTGTGTTACAGTTAGTGTAACATTTAGAAAAGATGGTTTAAAATCGATAATAATGAATGATTTAGGACTCCGTCACCAATGTGTACTCCTGGTTCGTCATGTAGTCTATTGTTATAGGAAATAATCTATTTGTGAAGGCTCCATGTAAGGCTGTCTGCAATGTTACGCTGTATCCACTCATTTGGCTAACAAATTGTGCATATTATGCAGATTATGTTATAATATTTGTGACATATATAATTTGAGTCAAGGCATAACGGAATGTGTATTTACCATTATTGTAGAAGTCAAAACTGATTTGGCTGCAAAAAATTGTTCCAGGAAGGCACAACAATATCATCCATGGTTGAGCCAACCGTTGAATCCTGATTCAGACACATCTCCGTGAGGCCGTCATATGGATCTGCAGTGGCTACTTGAAACAAGACATCCGGAGGTATGTACAGTTGTTGGTTGTTATCAACTCCACATTTGTATTGGCCATATAAGTTTTGAAACATATCATAGTAGTTATGTCCATCTTGCATCTCGTCGAGAGGAATGGACGGTTCAGGTATATCAGCAGACGCGACAGTCTGTCAGGCTTCTATGTAACTGGCATTAGGCAAAAATATGCTATTTAACAGCAGATATGTTCCATGGTAAGTTTAAATGATGCAGCAACCTGCCAGCAGCCGTATCGTTGAGCTTGACGATGAGGGACACGCACAAAACATTCATTTGCGGATAAAGTGAAACGTACAGAAGTTTTAAAATTTCTTTGATTGGCTGTTTCTTGGTAGTATGGATATTTGTTTTGGTTCAAGTCATATATTTCCCCCACAGTAGCCTTCTTCTGTGGCGTTGACTGGATTGCTTCTTAAATCAAAAATTTGTATGATTTACGTGGATGGCTGTGCATTGCCCCAGTCCTGGTGGTCTAACGTGGAGTCCCTTGGAGAGTGTACTGCGGAGGCTGTGGAACTTTGAAGCTGTGTGAGGTGTGTGAAATTCGGCTCTCAGCCCCTGTATGCTGCGGCAGCTCCAGGCACAGCCGGGAAGGGTTGGTGCGTCACGTCCGGCCGTGACGTCATACCCGGAAACCCGGCGCCCTGTGAGTAGTTCCATCCCTGGTGTGCAAGCCCAGGAGAGCTGTGCAGCGGAGTTTCTGCAGCGAGGCTGTGAAGGAGGAAACAAAAGGAGCCACCAGCGCAAAGAGTTTGAAGTCTGGGTGAGCTTTTTCCATATTTGATGCCTACGGCACCTTCCCATTTCTACACACTTCATTACCTGCACAGTTGGTAGCGCTTTCCATCCCAGCTACCACTCTGGATTTATACCTCTCAAAGGTCACTCTTGCCCGAGTCTGTCACATCAGACAGGGGCATTAACTTGCACTTACATCACCTGGACAAATCTCCAACTGGCAGAGACTTGTGTTACTCATTTTATATATTTTTGTGTATTCATTCATGCTATTTTATGCTATTGTTTTATATGTGGTTTATACATAAAGTGGCTGCTGAGCCTGATCCCAACTAATATAGCGCTTCCCTGGTTGTTTTCTTTATTCTCCTTATTCAGCAAGGTTTGGGTACCTTGCATTGGAAGCTGCTTATGTGTTTGGATCATTTTGGTTCCGTCTGCCATTTTTTGTGCTATAACCACAGACAATTAACATTAACTACCTCTCACCTCCTAATGGTTCAAGTCACATAACCTATTAATGGTATAAAAGTAATATGGTTTCATAGGATTTAACTACTCACAGTCATCAAGGCTGTATTTTCGTTTCCATTCAATTATTATAAAAAATTTTTTTTTTTTTTTTTTTTTTTATCACACTTGGATTTATTTAAATAATCCATTACACGTGAGTGGTTTCAGGAACAGATCACCAGGCGCACGAATTTTTCTTTTGTTTGCTTGTGCAATGTGGAAGTCTTGCCATTTCTTCTCTCTTCAAGTGTACAGTGTCTAAGTTGAAAGCATAAGGATGTTGCTGAATGTGTGAATAGTTACATGTATTATCTTACGGTATTTTCCAAATTAGAATACAACCGAACATTTATACGCCTTGTTTTTCTCCCACAAGAAATTTGTTACAATAATTGGCTGAGATTCTTTGTCTAAGATATTCTCTTTTCACAGGAACGAACTGAGAAAACAAGTTTACTCTTAATTACAATAACAATGTGTGTAATCATCAACTGTGCTATGATGAACAGATTTCTCTCTCTCTCTCTCTCTCTACTCTCTCTCTCTCTCTCTCTCTTCTCTCTCTCTCATCCTCTCCTCTCTCTCCCTCTCTCCATCTATCTCATTCTATGCTGCCTCCTATATTCCTCTATGTCATTCTCAGTGATATTATATGCACTAGACAATACACACCAGTTACATACACTGTGTGTATGTGTAATATATATATCTATATATATATATATCTATATCATATATATAATATATAATATATACACCATACACACACACACACACACACATACAGTTACATACAGTGTGTGTGTGTGTGTGTGTGTGTGTGTATATATATATATATATCTATATTAATATTTTACTAGCTAATTCAGGCCTTGATGTGTGAAACAGCCTTGTTGTAGTTAATCAAAGTTCATTAAAGTGTATAACATTACTAGTTCAGTATGCTTGAGGGCTAATGGAGTCAGCTGTGTAGAAGTGTGTATTTTAAACAGCAACACAGGCCTCTTTGCAGCCATTAAGGCCCTGTAATGTTATTTCTATTCTAAATATTATATATAGAGTGCAAAACTAAAGCATTGATGGGTTGTAAGCAGGCCTTGTTGTAATCATAATCAAAGTTCAATACAGCTGACTGAATTAGGGCCTCACTCATACTGATACAATAATTTAGCAAGTGTCCTAACATTTGTAATTCATTAAAACGGGCTGTTTGCAGGATAACACTGGCATATATATATATATATATATACTGTATATATCCTCATATATCAGTATAATTATAGTATATATAACAACACACACACACACACAAGATAGACATGTGTGTGTGTGTTTGTGTGTGTGTGTGTGTGGTGTGTGTGTGTGTGTGTGTGTGTGTGTGTGTGTGTGTGTATACTGTATAGATAGAGATCGAGAATACTACAGATATATTCATACACACTTACAGTATCTGTTATTGTAAACAAACTCATACATGATCACATCCAACATGCTGTGATATGATGAGATTGGTAGTAATGTCTTCTTACAGAGTGAAAACACAAGAAAACATTACTTTAAAAAGTAGGCTGTTATATGGGTAATTACATAATTTAATTTGTATGTACATAATATTAGCATTAAATGACAATCTAAATTTCAATAATAACACCTGTAAATCTATACGACAAGAGCAGTGAATGTTATCTACCATATAATACATGCAAAGTGTGTCATAATGTATTAACATATCAACTGTGATTAATAGATATTCATATGTTATGAAATATGCCTTCACTCATTCAGTGAATGAGCATTTATAAAACATTCATTGTAACAAAAGGCATACTTGAATGTTTGCAAGCATCTGTACATGATCATACATACACTATGCATGAAGAGTCTGCAATAAAGGACACCAGTACACAAAAACTATTTAGTGAATGTGCATATTTATTTTTGTTTATCTCTTTTGAGAGCGAGTCACAGCCTGCTTGTGGCTGTTTGTGTTCGCCTTTTCCCTGTGCCAAATACTCTTAACTTAACCACTTACGGCCTGTGGCAGTTCTGGACATCTGGTTGGGCTGTGGCCCTTCAGGAGCACAAGTGGGGCTGGGGCACTACAGGGGCACTAAGTGTGGCCTAGTGGCACTTCAGGGGAACTGAGTGTGGCGCTGTGGGCACTTCAGGGACACTGGTGTGGGCTGTGGCAGTTGAGAAACACTTGATAAACATTGCAAGAGTGGTGGTGGAGCACTTTCTTGTTTTTTGTTGTTTAATCTTCATCCAAAAGCTGTTATTAGTAATTGTTGCCCTAACTTCTTTTGCGTGTCTCATTTGTAGGTTGGTCGTTCCATATTTTTTCAACAGATGTAAGTGAGCTTGTTTTATTTTCGCAGACCCTCACAGATAAGTTACCTACTGTACCGGTATCTCCAGAACTGGAGAAGAAGACTGATGACTCAGGAGAAAAAGTAGCAGCATGTAAAGATCCATCTCTGATGGGCATAAGTGGAAATGTGTTCTCTTGCTCTGTAACTTTACTCTCTCTAACTGATTGCATTGGACTCATCAGAACTAGTGTGTGTAATGTCCTGTTTACATTTTGGATTCGTTAGGAACTTTGGATGATGATGACATTTTTATTATGGTTGTGACATTTTCTGATATTGACCTTCATGCATCCTTCATGCAGTGACATCATCCTTTCAAAGCACGTGACATAATTTCTGATGGCGACGATTTCTCTCACCCAAGATTCGTTCATTCAGAGAAGCTGCAAATCTGAGTAGTGTCACGAGCAGGAGGACTTGAATGCGTGTTAATCTAGGAGTGTTCAACATCTCATGGTCACCCTTGAGTGAATTTGTCCTTGAGCGGCGCAACATCTGGTTCTACAAATAATAAATACTAATTATAACTGACTGAACTTTCATTTTTTTTTAGACTATAATGATAGTTCTCATAGTTGGAACACATAACATGTTTCATAATTAATTATTTTGTGTCCAATTAAAAGATGATGCTTGAAGCAACATGAAGTTTCGAATCAGTGTGAAAGAAGAAGGAATTAAAGTTTGTTGGTACATCACAACTCCCTACGCTGATACAGATAAACCAGACATGCCCATACATGCTATGTCAGAAACACTCATCTCTGTGTCAATAACTGATGAGACGTCATTACATGTGAAGGCATCTATTTTGCATGGCAATGAAATGCTTTCCAATGTAAACATTTATTGGCGCTGCACCTATACACTCATCTTCTTCCATTCTTGTTGAGACCTTGATGAGACAGTGACGAGAGTGTTCCCCGAGCACAGGTGACACAGGAGCTGGCTGGACCAACTATATTAGAAGAAATCTCAGAATTTCATTTTCATGTGTACGATTATTAACACTTACGTATCTGTATGGGAGTACTTATGGCTAAATATCAGCACATCCTCCCCTAAGAAATCACAATCTATGGTTCCTGGCACTCTGTTATATTATCGCATCTTAACCTAATATTACAGGGTGAAACTAATCGTCACAATTTCTTTAAACACCAACAAAGACATACAATGATTCATAGAAGGAAGGCGTTCTAAAATTAATGATCTGTTGTAACATGACAACTGCATATGTTGGGTATTAAATATAGCTACAATTATGTACATCCACTAACCATGAAAGCCAAGTTGACTCTGGGGGTGGGGGGGGGGGGGGGGTGGGTAGGGGTCTGCTTATAGATCCCGAAAAATCCCATAATTGTGGCAAATGTTTATGAATGTATTTTAGTACCCCAGTAACCCTGTTCGGCACCTTTAAGAAAAGAGCAAGGTGTAGCGCATGCATTGTGCTGTACACTAACAAACTGAACACAGGCAAACCCAATGCCTTGTGTCCGCCTCACAGATTGTAAACTTAAAAGGGTTTGAATCAGGTCTTGTCCGTCTCATCACTAACAAAAACTTATCCAAGCGTGTCCAACCTACTATATCACTGCGAACGAAGACGTCACTGTACGTTGTCATATATCGTGGACGGTGCTAATAAAAGTAGTAGAAAATAATAATTACCACCTTTCTAATGGAACTGTGATGAACTTACTGGTCACCTTGGTCAGTACACCCACATTCGTCAAGCTATCCTACAAACTGACACTGTCCCTCCCTGCACCAGTCACTTGAACCGACAATACCAACTTAGCTCTGCATATCTTCTTTCCTATCTTCTCTGCATCTTCTCCACCTGTAAGCCCTTCCACAAGACTTAACCCACCCAATTTTTACACTTTAACACATGCCCTGTTGAGCTCACTGCTGCTCCCTAGCCCACCGACCCACGCGCAAACACCACAAATACCGCAGACAGCACACCAAGTGCGTCTTCGGGACACCTGCTGAACAACGTACCCATCCTGTCATCTCTAGATGCGACCAGACGCGAACCGTAAAAGTTCTACGCATTCTCTGAGGCTTAGTCGCGGCCATACAAGGGGCCTGTCGTGTCTGGCTATGCCGCTCTCATTCCCGCTCTCTCGTCTTGATCTTTCTTTGCCCCTCATGTTCGTCTCTTGCCTCTATATGTTAGTCCTCATCAGGCCCCCGGCGAACAACGTGTGTTTTTTTCACACACCAACGGTACATGAGGCGAAATACAAATAAGCAGTTGAGCAACATATGAACACAATTCATACCCAAATGGTGTAAGGTTCCTATTTAATAGCTCCATATATTATACTACATGAAGAGAAAAAAGAGCTTTCTACAATACATAGGAATTTGTTAGTGAAATTCATTCATGTTGGTTCCTTTCAATGACAATCATTCCATGCAGAACTTTATACGCAGTAAGGCTGTTTTATAGGTGTAACATAGATTATCACAAATATATATATATATTATATGTATATATGGATCGACACTATCATGAAAAGTAATTATGCATTGTGTGTAAAGACACTATATAAAAACGAACACACAGTGATGTTAAACATTACTGTGACAAAGAATGACTGCGGGTGGTGGCTTTTGTGTATGCATGTTAACCAACATTGTTTGTTGTAAAAAGATTGAACATACATTCAGCTTTCCATAAGGGGAAAGATGTTGAATGCTTTGTAAACTAGAAGGTTGCAGTGTGTGTATTGGCAGATCATTAAAAAGAATCCCTTCATGCAGTGTCAAGTGGTGTATGTTACTTCTAATGATATAAGCCCACGATAGTTGAGCCAATACATATTTCCAAACACAAGATATAAAAAATATATATATATTTATATACAGTATATACATATATATAATTTTTTTTTTTGGACAACTATATTAATAATATATATATATATATATATATATATATATACACAGAGAGATGAGAGAGAGAGAGAGAGAGAGATACAGATACAGATACAGATATAGATACAGATATCGATATATATGTAGTATGCTTATATTTGGAAGAAATTATAAAGTTGCAGCAGAAAAAGAATATAGAACTACTGTAACATAGGACACGCTAGTACATACATTTAATTTTCACCTGGTGGAAATTGAGCTGAATAATATCCGATATCTCTGTCCCCTGGCAAAACCCTCACGAACGTCAGGAAGAAAATTTTCAACGCATCATCCTGCTACCTCCATGGAGTTAAGATTAGAGCTTGGTTGCTGGCGGCCCCCCTCCAGTGGCAGAAGCATGCATCCGTTGTGCTTAGATTTTTTTCTTTAACTAAATTGGTCTTGAATCTTTCAAATCTCTTCCGACAATGATCCACACACAGACCAGTACAAATAGGCCAAGTTCTTTGTACATTTCTGAGGCTTGAACTTGGTCACCACCTTGAAAACAAAAAAATATATGACCAACTAACAAATAATATAGAAGAAACGAAACATCTTTACAAAAATACTACTTGTTCCAATAGAGATACCAAACATGCTGGTTTTAGTTGAATAATGTGTAGCACATGAGCATTGGGTACCTATTTACATTGAAACAATAAATATCTAAGGAAGCTTGCCATATTCTTGTATAACTCTGGCAACTTTTTTGATGATTGTATGGTCGTTATAACAGCATAAAGAGACTTATTGTGTGTAACAATTAATTTTAATTGATACAAGTATCAAGATTAATTAGTATGATACACGAAAACCCGTCACACATGAGATTAGAATAAATGCTTTGAACATTATGAAGAATGGACCTACCTAATCAATGCCCCATAAGCGAGTCATATAGTGCTCTCCAAAAATCCCTGTGACAAGAACTTGTTTTCTCATCATTGAAACGAGGATTTACGTGGCCGGCTCCACACGTTTCTTCTCCGAACCTCGTGCAGCCACAGAGCTTGCTGCTGCTGACTGGACTTCCTCTTCTACCAATGGAAGAGACTCCAAAAGCGCCCCACCCACCACCAACCCCCCACCCCCCACCCCAGACAACCCCAGCAGCAACCAGCAAAACAGACAACACCACACAGCAGCCCACACGCACAGATACAGACAATCACCACCAGCAGCACACTACAGACATCAACAGACAACACCAGCAATCCACACATCACCACCCGCACACCACCACTCATCCCAGGCCTGCAACTCAGCTCCCGTCGGTAGCAACAGCATCCCCTGAATCCTACGTTCACTCAAGACGCTACTCAACACGAATACCAGCACCATCACACCGCATCACTCTTCCCACGCCTTCGGCCATACCTATAGCACTCACAAAGAACAGAAATGAAATTTAACACACAATCGCACGAACACTTACAAACTGAACACAACCACAAGATGGTAACCAACACACGACAAACCGATCACAATACACAGAAACTCTCTCTTCAATCTGAAATATGCAAATCGCCCAGCTCTGTGTGTCTCTCTCTCTCCTACTCCCAACATCACGAGAATGAATAAAAAATACACGCTACCTTTAAATAAAAGGACCGCTCAATCAACAGCTTGCTTCGGCAGATTCACAAGAAGTTTCATTGGGCGAACCTAACACCACCCTCCGCCCCCCCCCCCTGCCTTCACGCCGATACAACCTTGTGTGTGATCGGCAAATCATCGGCAGAGTGGGACCAATGTTTGCTTGATTCGGAAGGGATTCGGCACTTATTGCAACGGCGAGGGAAAATCGGAACATCATGCCGATAGTGAACACTTGCCGAGGCGCACTGTTTCGGTTGCGACCTGCATAGAGCGCTAAGTCAGCGCGCCTCTGTTTGGTCACTATTACATGTATACAAATCTATGACAAATAAAAACAAGAACATTCACACCATGAGAATATACTGTATAAACCCTGAATCCCAATGTTTGTCCTTCAATACTGTGTTATTAAACTAAAATAAAAGCCAAGCGATCATCTGTTAGAGATGCACAGTGAGAGTGACTGATTCTGTCTCACTCTTACTGTGTGTCTCTTAAAGAGGTGCGGTCAGATAGGATTACACAACAGGGCGATAGACACATTCAGAAGCAGTGACCCCTGATTTGATAACCTATGGACCATTAGTCTCCTTACTTACACTCGCATGCACAGATGAAAAGAAAAACATGCGGATTTCGTGAGGGCAGAGCGACCAACCATAATGCTGCATCTGTACACACAACATCACAAACATCTAACATGGGTTGCTTCACCCAATTTTAAGCCTCTGTTGAAGTTATCAAGGATAATGTACAGTAATTTTACATAACAATAACGGTTATTCCATGACCCCCATATGTATTCCATAAAACACGCATGCACCTACATCACAATTCACAGAACAAGCGAATGCTTTCCATAGAACACTATGTGCCAACTTCACGGACTGCATGAGTATAGACAGTGTATTTTAAAGAATGTATTTCTTCTTTAATAATAAGTCAACATCTCATAATACAGCAGAGACTACAAACTATCTAACACAAACCAGTGGCAATCGCCAAAAAGACCCAGGTACACCCAGGTAACATTCTGAATACATGCCTCAAACTTACCTGAAACTTAAACCCTTGCAACTAGCCCCAAGCATTCTGCCATTGTTAGATGGCCACTCGATTAAAATTGAATGGGACTGCCAGGGACCCCTGCCTGTTTAATCCTATGGGTCATTAGTCAATTGAATAAATGCCTTAAACTTGCCTTAAAAGCACGCCCACACATACCAGCTACCCACGCCATACCCAGAAATGAACCAGGCTAGTTTAAGGCAAGCTTTAGAATAGTTGTGGTCCGTCGTTGTATTACTAGTACATGAGATGAGGTTGAAAAAAACGTACGTCCATCAAGTTCAACCTATGCGTAAATTTGACACCGAATTTGATTCTTATAATCTATACTTACTTATTTGACGAGGAAGGCAAACCAAAAAACCCCATTGGGGAAAAATTAATCCTTCCTGACTCCAAGAATTGCATCGGATTAATCCCTGGTCAACATCCTTCCCATGTATACTTATTTTGTATATTCCCCCTGTATCACCTTTCCCATCTAAAAGATGTCCAACAACCTTTTTTAAACAAATCCTATGTAATCGCATCACAGTCTTCCATGGGTAATGAATTGCCACAATTTTAAACTGCCCTTACTGTAAAGAACCCTTCTTCCTTTTGTGCTGGTAATTTCCTTTTCCTACAGCCTTAGTATGGCCCCGAGTCCTTTTGTATTGCCCGTGGGATAGAATAGTTCTTTTGAAGCTCCTTTATTGTCCCTATATATTTGTAAGTTATTCTGTTAGAGATGAAACATTATGAGGACAGCTTGAGAAAACGAGTGTTGAGTGAATCTATTAGCAATAACATTTGTATATAAATCACTTCTGCTACTTTGCAAACTACGTTCACATATTCAACAACATCTTTATATAAGCACACATAGCGGCTAATTATACTTTTGCTAAGGGAGTTTCTACTGAAATAAAAACTATGTACGAATTGGGCTGTTTCTTGTGTTATGAGTGTCTAATTAAGGATGTGGGGATCTGTCACAATTCACAACCCTTTCCTTCCAGATAGTGTGCATAATTAGTGGAAAAAGCACTATGACACTATACATGCATGTAACAATAACAGTACAAGTTATAAAATTAAAGTGAACACGTGCCATGTATAGAGCCATAAAGCTGCCTGAAATGCCCTGCTGGCTGTCTGACAACAACAGTTAGGAATGACTAAAAGTGACAGACCTCTCTGACGGTTTGGTATGCAGAGGTACAAAAAAAGTTCTTTAAAAAAGTTCCTTTTTCCCTCCAGGTAATGGACACTGAAATATTCTTTTGGAATCAGTTTATAACTCGGAACCTCATGATTAAGGAGACAAAAGAACAAAAAGCGTGCCACCATGTGATGTGAATACTAGGTGCTGCACAAAACTCTGATCGGGAGATGACTAAGAACATATTAAAGTACTAAATACAATGTAATACTCTAATGGAGATATAAATAACACGTATATACAATCTATCATAAACCAAACAAACAACAATCCCCTGCGCCTATTGTCATACGAATGACCAATGCATACGTAATATAGTGCAGTGAATTGAAATTGTACCTTCCACGATGAAAAAATATAATTCCTACTACAACAACGTACTAGGAGTAAGGCCTTAGTAATGGGCTTCACACTAACACTCTGGTGTGGAACTCCGTCCATGTCCTTCAGATCTAACTGGTAGGTTCACGGCTCCGACTTCCTCCGATTCGCTCCGTCCGGCCTATCCATTGACGTCACCACAATGTTCTCCAGGTATATGTCCGCCAGTGCCACAATCCTATACGTGTTTCGAGACGCTTATGCGGGTCTCTCAAATCGTGGGTAATGTGGAAGTGCACAGTTCGGCCTTTTTTACCATTCAAAACCACACTCCGTTCAGTGTGAATTATCATAGCTGGTGGTAAATTATCAATAATTGGTCATACGATTTATAACATACTATCCTACATAGCGTTTGAGGTCATTTGTACTTACGAGACCTTCCAATATACAATGCAATTAAAAAACAGTTAAAATGCATTTGATACTAATACAATGTGAAAATGATTAGAAGCCGACACTTAGAACGAAGTGTAAAAAATTTATACAATAAAAGTGATAACAGTGGAAGAATAAATATCTTAACACCCAGCTCAACCCTCTGGTGGACCTGTTTCTGGTTCCAAGGTAAGGCAATTCTCAACAATCCAGTAGGAGCATATAGGGAAAGAAACGAAACATAATGAAATTATGATGGTTTCTTGGCTCGTATGTTCGTGTCTCTCACAGGTATTCGTGATATAAACGCACGTTGCAAATTTGGGCTGCTACCCATTGGAATGGTCATGAGTCAGATATCCCCTCAAAGGCTCCGTCCACGATGATTAAATATATGCAGGATGATAGAGAGAACTACATACTGTAGTGCGCGATCAACTGATATAATTTTTAATGTAAAAAACGGGGTATAAAAATGCGCATTACAATGTACCAATAAGAGCCCACCATTGGTAGACACAGGAGAGAGAAATTATCCACCAGGGTTAAAAAAAATCAACTTTTTTTTTTCCTCATTTGTGGCCACTGTAAATTATTTGGAGGGTTTTCTTTTCTCCAAATGATTACAAAGACTTTGGGATTTGACAAATGGTCAAAATATACAAGAGAATAGGAGAACTAAACTTGACTAAAAGTGAAAAGAGGCTCTGAGACAACTTGATTGGAAACTAATTGACTTGTCAATCAAACACACAAGGGGAGGGGTATAGTCCTTTATGGATCAGACAAATTATGAACAGGAGGCATTAAGATTACTTTGGGATACAAACACATATATAAAATGTTTATCAAACCCAATCAAAAATACACAAGGAACTGAAAAATCTGTTTGGACAATGGAAGGGAGATCGGCTACTTGATGTAAAAGGATTGAATTCGGTACCCAAGATAAAGCAAGGATGCCGTCCTTCTATACTTTCAAAGGTTCATAAAGTGTAGTCCAATCCCCCAGGCAACCATAGTCTCGGTATGACTCACTACACTAATCTTTCTATGTATATAACACCTTTTTTCAACAACATGTGGTTAAACAAAAGCTATTTAGGATGGTTGATTATTGAATTTGTTATGTCATGTGGAATGAGAGAACCCTTATATTAACACCATGTGATTTTTGCATCACTTATAAAATTATATCGCACCATCACAAAGATTGAAGTCAGCCTAGGCGGCTTACAAGGAATATAACTTTGAACCTAACGCACAGATGAATTTATATATGAGAGTATGAAATTCATATTGAAAAACCAATTATTTTTGTATGTAGAACACTTTTATTTCACAGAAATTGTGGACGGCGAATTGGGGACGAGATTCGCGCCAAAGCTACGCCAATTCTGTTTGTATCGGATTGGGAAAAAGCTACATCTGGTCGGATGGGAGCTTTGGCGTTCGAATCTATACATACATTGAACAATAGATCAGCCTGGGCAACGACTCCATTTCTAATTAACCTTATCATTTACCTATACCAAGTGAAAGGATATTAAGTTATTGTAGAAAATAAACAATAAACCAAATAGATAAACCGAAGCTGATGGGGGGTCAGATCACTTTTATTAACCTTTATCATTTTATTATAGAATGGCGCACAATCAATCTCCACGTTAACACCTTGTGGTTGCTAAATTTTTTTTATTCAAGATCCATTAGACACTCTTCTAGAAGTTGATTAGGGGAGCCTCAATTCAATTGTATACCATTTAGTCCCTCAGGATTCGAGCGGACATAGTTTTGAAGTGGTTGGACACAACTTTGTGAGTGACCAACCATGTTTTATATATTATCAATGTTCACTCCAGCCTCTTTTTTGTAATCCTGCGCTCTGCGGCCCACATAGTGTAGCCCACAGACTTCAAGCAGATAACCACAGTAATTGCTTGGCAATATACAAGTTGCATTATATTCTTTAACTGGTGTTACTTAGATTTGGAAATTTTAACTTGACACTATACTGCAATCGCTATGAATTTCAGCACATGTTTAGTATCCTTTAATATTAAACAGGACTCGGTGCTTGCGTTTACTTAAAGGCACTGAGGACATCGTCTTGGTTTTTAAGGTTATTCACTCTCCTGATCTAAATAGAATTTCTGTTTTTATCTTTCAGTGGTCTCCTCAAATATTCGTACCTCCTCAGAAAGGCCCCATACTATAAACGTCCAAATGATCTGTGGTGCGATTGAATATTTGTTGATAAAAGCCACTGTGTCTTCCTTTTCTTACTTTCCATCGGCAGTTTTATATTCCAAAGCGTTTGCCCTCGTCATGTCGCTCACCTTTTTTCACTCTTGCATCAAGCAAGCATCGCCCTATTATACTCCCTTAATAACGTTTGTTTTATTACTCATAACCTGTTCTGTAAAGACGTCTGGGTTTGAACAATTTATTTTAGTCTATCAGCTGACCCCGCCCAGTGGATATTTTTAACCCAATTCAAGGTTAGTGGTACGCTAGATTAGGTCTTGTTTCTCGACTTCTTTTAAAAGTCTTGGGTTTGTTATTGTTTTTTCTCTATTAGAAGCTGAAGGTCTAATCGAAATTCGTCTCAATACTTTGGTTTGCTGTAAATTAAAATTTCTATTATTGGTTTAAGATTTCTAAACAGTTCTAGTCATGGAGATCCCTTCCAATGAAGATTATTCATCATAACGCCAACAAAAGCCACAGATTCCCCCGTCCCCAGGTTGGGGCAGTTGGAACCCGATGTTATCAGTCCTCCATATTATAAGCCAAGTTGGCATAACTGGGAGGGCGAATCTGGACCCCTGGCAGTTGCCACTAATCTGCAAT
Organism: Ascaphus truei; assembly: GCA_036426205.1. Classification (NCBI taxonomy): domain Eukaryota; kingdom Metazoa; phylum Chordata; class Amphibia; order Anura; family Ascaphidae; genus Ascaphus; species Ascaphus truei. The sequence goes on along the minus strand of WSYH01010071.1, from coordinate 1,976 downwards.
GAACTGGTTATTGAACTGAAGCAATGTGATTTATAATAAATCTTCCCAATGGAATGGAATCCTTGCATATTAATGAAATGTTTGCTTTCTGCCCTTACTCCTAGAACTCTTGGATTATGCCATTGGTGCCATGTGCCTTATTTACTTTTTAATTTTTTCATAAGCCGCTTATGGAACTTCTTTCTCCTCCGTTAACCAATTGTTCATATACAGGAGTTGTGGCTTCCTCCTGCACTTACTATTGAAATTGATGTCTTCCCTGGTAAACACAGAGGCGAAATGTGTTAATTCCTCTGCTTTTGTCCGTTTCTCCCCAATTTCTATCTCAGTTTTTTTGTATTAGGTACTTAAAGAACTCTTTTTAGGGTTGCTCTTATTATTTTATAGTTGCAATCCTTTTGGCAATTTGTTTACATCCCTTATAATTCTGATACGGTAGGTCTCTGTGAACTTCTGACTTAAAGAATCTAAGCCGCCTCTCTTCTTCCAGTTTTCCCACCTACCGTTATTTAGCCACATGGTTTTGACTTATTCTTTTATCTTATTACCCAAGTGTTATCACTGTTACGATGTCTCTTTCTAAACAATGTTTTAAAGACTGACCATTTATCTTCTCATTTTTTTATCACCACCAATCTGATTGATGAATGTAACCACTTAGGGCAGCCACTTTGATTTTAATTGATGTCACTTAAGGGAATGAAAGCCACCTTCGATTGGCTGGCTTCTTTCCCCTTTAAGACGTCATTGAAAAAAAAGATACATGATTCTCACAACCAATCACAGTGTGCTAAACCATATGCCAATCAATGTGACTCACAACCATTTTAAGCTGTGACGGCTCATTGGAGCCAAGAAGCCGCTAGTAAACATGTGTGGATTTAAAACATGGGGTTGGATTGAACATGAGTTAAGAAAGAAGAAGATAAATAAGAAGATGAAGAAAAGAAAGAAATGGCACAGATTGAGAAGAAGAAGGTGATATCACATGAAAGAAGACAAAATCTTTGTTACCTGTTCGGATCTTCACCATGGATGCTCGGATTGTGTTTCGTGACGGTCACCGGAGGAGACTTTGCTGAGTCCCCCGGGATCGGAGGGCCACGCTTTCCCCCAAAAGTGTAAGATCAATTGAATGTGTATGTACTTTTATTTTTACAGGTTTTTGGTATGGGATTTTTCTATTTTTATTTTTTTCAATGCCCATCCGACTCGTAACTGTATTATCTGTACCTTTATTAATGGTACAGAGAAACAGTAATCATGACAATGCGAGTTTTTTTGGCAATGGATATTCTTCTGTTGTCTGTTATATTTCTAGTATTTTTATGTGTTTTGATTTAACTTGTGTTTATGTGTTGCTTGTTTTGATTGAATTTTTTTTTAACAAACTGGTTTAGTGTTGTTTTGTAATGATGTATTTGGCTGGCTAATGTTAAAATTTATTGTGTTGCCTAGTTTGATGTATTAATAATTATATTTTGGTTACTGCTTTTACCTATACTGTTGTGATGGCTTGTTTTGATTTGTTTTTTTTGCAGATGTGGGCGTTTTATTTAATGATAATTGTAATATTTGTTGGCTAATGGTTTAATTTTATGTGTTGCCTGTGGATTATTAATTAATTGATGTGTTTGGTTCCTGCTTTTCTATATGGAATGTATTGTTTGTTAGTGGTGTGAATCTTTAATTGATTGTCTAGTGGTGTAATTTATTTCATTTGATTGGCTAGTGGTTTTATTCGTTAATTGATTGGTTTGGCTAGTGTTTTATTTAATTTTATGTAATTGATTGATTTGCCTATTGCTTACAAATTTATACAGTTTGGGGTCAGGACGCCACAGAAACGTGGGGGCCCGGGAACAACATTTCCTAAGCACCCCCCCATGGTCGGCGGTATTGCCTCCACCACCCACCCCACTTTCACACACCTCACGATCCCCCTCTCTGTCCCCCCATCCCATGTAATTTCTTCT